>VZTO01016688.1:0-10478 GCA_013400615.1 Syrrhaptes paradoxus | reverse complement strand
GCAGACATTGGTGCCATTTATCCTTCCTGGCTTGGATCGAGTTCTCAGCCCGTAGGCAGTTAAAACAGATGCTTGAATTTGGGTAACATTCAGACCTTGAGTTGAAGCTAAAAATGGAATCTCATTGGCAAGGAAAGTAGGTCAGAAAGCTAAAGCCCCTGGTCCTGAAGTGATGAAAGACTTCTAATCAAGGGCTCTCTATTACCATTCATTAAAAGGAGCAGGGGAAGAAATGTTGTTAGAGACCTTTGCAAAAGGGATTACAGCGGGAGTGGGAGCACCTCCATCCTGCGGGGAGCCCGGCACGGTTGGAAGGTGTGTTGGTGTGAGGGATGGGGTGATGTGAATGTCGCTTCCCGAAGTCCTGCTGGACTGGAGCCCCAGTGGGATGGGAATGGTTTCTTCATGGGAACATAAGCACCTTTGTCTTCTGCTTCAGTCAGGAGTGCTGAGGAGAGCCTCTCTGCATAGCCCCTGTGATACCTGTCACACTGATCGTCCTTTCCGCACCAGGGCTGTCATCCTCCTAAGCCAGCCTCTCTAATTTTGTTGCCTCTGCACATTGTGGCTTGCACCGTATCTGAGACCTTCAGCCTGTGATTTCCTTGCTCTTCATCATTTTCATGTGTGCCAACTGCTGGAAATCTGCCTTCATTGTAGCCAACAGGGATTGTTCAAAGCAAATGAGGAACCTACCAGTTAACACACTGGTCCCAGTTCAGCACATCGTTTCAGCACATACTTAACTCTTGTTCTTGAAAAGATGATAGCGTGCTTGTTCAAATATCTTTTGAAGTGGTAGTAAGGTGAACATTCGTTCTCTGCATTTTGCAAACCCAAGCTGATGTCTTGTCATTGGTGCTCTCCCTTTCCCCTCTAACTGCTGCTGGAAATCCCATTTCTCTGAAGGGACGATGGGTTGCATTCCAGCTCTGCCAGCAAAGGCATGTTCAGAGATGGTGTCAGAGACACTCTCTCTTAGCAGTGGACATGGACCATTTGCCTTGATCCTTGGCTTTCACTGTCACAGGAGCAGGTACCAGAAGTAGGGACTGAAATCCGGAACATCCCGCAGGTCTATATACCTCAGAAATGACGTGCAGGGTAATCGCCTCCTGCTTCAGGGAAACAGCAGTTCACTGTGGCATACACATCTCGCTAAAGACAAACAGATGTTTTCTTTTTTAGGATATCTTCGTTTTCTCCATGGCCACTTAATAAAGCATTAACTAGTAAAAAGTAAATGTAAACTGTTGATTTAACAGTTATTCAGATGANGTGATTTCCTTGCTCTTCATCATTTTCATGTGTGCCAACTGCTGGAAATCTGCCTTCATTGTAGCCAACAGGGATTGTTCAAAGCAAATGAGGAACCTACCAGTTAACACACTGGTCCCAGTTCAGCACATCGTTTCAGCACATACTTAACTCTTGTTCTTGAAAAGATGATAGCGTGCTTGTTCAAATATCTTTTGAAGTGGTAGTAAGGTGAACATTCGTTCTCTGCATTTTGCAAACCCAAGCTGATGTCCTGTCATTGCTGCTGTCCCTTCCCTTCAAACTGCTGCTGGAAATCCCATTTTTCTGAAGGGACGATTTCAGCTCTGCCAGCAAAGTCTTGTTCAGAGATGGTGTCAGAGACCTCCTGTCTGCTCTCCCTTAGCAGTGGACATGGACCATTTGCCTTGATCCTTGGCTTTCACTGTCACAGGAGCAGGTACCAGAAGCAGGGACTGAAATCCGGAACATCCCGCAGGTCTATATACCTCAGAAATGACGTGCAGGGTAATCGCCTCCTGCTTCAGGGAAACAGCAGTTCACTGTGGCATACACATCTCGCTAAAGACAAACAGATGTTTTCTTTTTTAGGATATCTTCGTTTTCTCCATGGCCACTTAATAAAGCATTAACTAGTAAAATGTAAATGTAAACTGTTGATTTAACAGTTATTCAGATGAAAAGAAGAATTGACATCCATGTAGAATCAATACGAGAAAAGCAGAACTTCACTTTGCAGAAAATACCTCCTGTCTTAACCTCCACACCTCACTCTTTTGTTCCCTGTGATTATTCATTCAGCTGCTCTGAGGAAGCTCCGTTCCTTTGAGTTCTTGCAAAGCTGATGTATCTAGCAAACAGTCATCTCGGTTTTCTTTTGCTTCATGCATCACCAAGCAGCTATGCTGTCATCTAAGGTTTTGATCCTCAGATCTCAGTTTCAGTAGTGATTGATGTAGCAGAAAAAGCTTTCTTAGAATTTTTTTTTTTAATTTTTTGGGGTTTTTTATTAGCCTGCTGAACTTAAGAGCGTTTTTGGTTAGACAGCTCTTTCTCCAATTCACAGAGTTACTTTTGATCTGAAATTTATTGAGAAGACTTAGCAGGAAACACCAAAGATATTATCTGGAGCGTTACTTTTTCTGAGCAGAAAACAACTGTAAAGAAGAAACATTTCCATGAACTCCAGGACCACTGGAGGTGGTGATTTGATGCCGTTCAGTCCCCCCCTTGCTGTGTATCTCCATTTTGGGTTTTTTTTCCATGAAGTTGGAAGTATGATCATATTTTCAAGGACTCCTGCTTCCTTGGTAGCTGAAGCTTTTCACCCTGAACCTGATGGGAAGTCCCTACCCAGTCAGTGTTTGATATAATTTCAGTTCTAACGTGGGCACAAGGACTCTGATCCCTTTGTGAGAACAGCCCTTGGGGTGGTGTGGAGCGGTCACCACCCGCGGGTTCCCTTTGGCCCTTAAACCATCCAGCTGCCACACGCGTGTGAGTTGGAATGAGGCGCCTCGCTCTGATCTTTTGGTTCATTTATTTATTTCATTTCAATTAACCTCGGCTGCACCGCTGCTCCCTGCACACGGGCACGGGGAGGTCTGGGGCCGGCTGTGATGCTCGGGGTGTCTTGCCCAGAGCTGGTTATAACACGCTTACAGGAGACTCTGCGTGTGCAATTACCCCTAGTTTATGGTTTAGCATTGTTATCATTTTGCTGGCGTGTCAGTCATTCTAGTTTGTCTGTAGCTGGACAGAGCTGTGCTTTACCCGACACAGGGCACACACCGACTGAGATGATGCCAACCGCAGCCTCCCGCGGCTGAGCGAGCCCTTCGGCTGGGCTCTGCTCATTGGCACCCAAAGCAATAGGTTTAACCTGCCTGTTTTCTACAGCCACCAAGCATCCAAAATACTCAGGAAATATTAGGAAAAAGTCCTGAGTATTATTGTCCATCCAACCATCTGGCAGGTTAGCAACCGAGTGCTTCTCTCTCAGTAACCCAGGCTTTTATAAAGGGTTCGCTTTATTGGGGAATAAAATGTCCCAGATTAAAGCATTATTTTTTCCTGGCTGTGTACACTAAAGGCCTTTTAAATTATTTCATTCATTATTAATTCAAGAAAAATCCTCGTATTACTCAGAGTGAAAACCTTATACCATTACCTGAGAGCAGAATCCATTTTTTTTCTGCACCTTAAAGCTCTCTGTAAGAGAAATCTTTTCAGAAAAACATCCAGGCTGGCGAGGGCAGGCAGTGCATTGAGCAATTAGACTTCTCACCTAATGGCAGGGTTGAAGGCTCCCTGCCCTGTCTTAAATTCTTAACTGTGGTGTCAGCTTATAGGAAATGCTGGGGTTTTGCTTTCATTTTATCCTCAGCTTTTTCTTTTCTGTCTTTTTAAGCAGCTTGAGTGTCCATGCTGAGCCCTGTCACATTCCAAACGATACACATACTGTGCATTTTAATGAGCTGCTAACACTGATTATACAAAAAGCAATCTCGGAAATATTTACTGAATAATGATAAAAAAAAAGCCTATGGGGAATTAATTAGCTTTTTAAGAATTGGCTTTTTGAAAGCCTCAGCTTCTGGAAGAGTTGAGCTTGGAAGCAGTTTCAAAGGAGTTGAAGAATTGAGCAGAAGAAAAAGGAGTTGCGATGGAGTGTTGCACATCCCAGGCATCTCTGTGCTGGACAGAAGATGCTCTGGGAGCTCTAGGTAATTAATTCACACTCCAGAAGCTGTCAGAGTGCCGTGCAATGCCTGGATGTCTGCGAGGTTTCTGAAGGCAGCAGAGGTTCTGGACCTCTCTTTCCCAGCACACCAGCAATAATGATGGGGGACTGGGAGGGAGGACGGGAGGAGTGTGGTGGTGGTGCAGACTGCCTCAGCCTTTATTCCCAGCAAGAATCGGAGTGAGTTGAGACTTGTGGATCTGCATTTCGGTGCTCTCCCGTGCAGCAGGCTGTAGTGCTGGAGCATCTCAGCCTCGCATCACCTGGCTCCGGCTGGCTGTGCATCCCTGGGCTCGCCTGGCTGCTGAGCAAACCCAGAGCGGCCCCGGGGCTGGATTTACTGAGTTAATTGGGCTGATAAGAGGGATCGTGAAGCACTGGTGCAGCCCTAATGCCATCTGCATCTTTACACACCTAAATAATTTTGTAAATCTGGCCATAGATGCTATACATGACTCTGAAACCCACTGATTCCGGACCACGTCAGGCAGCCTAGCCAGGGGAGGGGGCTTACGCTGCAGCACGGGCACGGTCTGAACCTTACACACCATGAAAAACTGGGAGCTTGGATCCAGGACCTGTGCCTGGCTCTGCTCCCCAAGGCTGGGGTGTTTCTCTGCAATGCAGAAGACGCTGGTTCGGCGTGGGTGTGCTTTGTTCTACCTTGGTTTAGATACTTAATGATTTCTTCTCCACCCCCACCCCCCTTTTTAATGGTCCTGTTTAAATAAATATTAATGCCTTGTCTTTGAGCAGGTGCAACCCTGCACTCCAGAAAGACTGTATTATGGTTGCAGAACCATTATCGTATCCCCATCAATCATCTTCTCATTTGCTCCTGGGATGTAAGGAGCACCTGTGGCTAGTTAGCGATAGACTTTATCAGGAGCTGGATGACTTCAGTGTTCCTTGCTGGTGACTGTGATCCTTCTGCTTTCTTTTCTATGAATACATTTTGATTTTTTGAAAGCTTCGAAAACACTTTCCCCCCTCATTTCATAACTCTGTATAGCAGGAGATAAATAATAAAACCCCAAGAAATGCAGGTGCCCCTCTGCAAACCTCCTTGGTGCAGGGGCAGCAAAAGACTGTCACAGAAGACAGGGAAAACAAACACTTTTTCTTCTCCTGCCTACTCTTTTATCTTCTTTTATCTCTTTTATCTACTTTTAATAGTGCCATGTTAAAATAAAAAAATGGTGAGCTTTGAACACCACACTGCAATACAAAATCTATTCTGTTGAGTGTATGACAGACAATCAGAGAATCTTTATTTCCTTATATAGGGTTTTTTTTTTTTTCAAATGGCAGACCAATGCTATGAACCTGCTCTGAATGTTCCCTTGACTTTATTCCACTTTCTTTGCGAGCAGCCACCATGAAGACCCAACAGTGCCTTTAGACTGTCTGGGAGGATTTTCTCTGGGTGAGCTGCAGGTCTTGCGGACAGGGGCTGTCTCACGGGTTCCTGCGTTACGGACACAGGCTCTGCTGTCACTGTCACTGTCACACACGTGTGGATGTGGCTCTGGCAGGTTCCAAAGCAGCTTATGGATGAGCCCAAACCTGCAGCAGCAAACAGCTGTTTTCAGCTCTGAATCCATCTTTATCTGTGTTTTAGAATATCTCACCCATTTGTTCTGCTAAGCATGTGTTAATATTAATAACACACAGATAATTTTTCTGAGTAAGAAATCAAATTCACCTACATGCTGCCAGATCTACGCCTCCAGGGAAGCGTTCTGAGTCTAGAGCTGGCTGAATAATTCTATTCTATTTCGGACTTCTCTTTCTTCAAAGACAGACTGAAGGAGCATGCTCACAAATACCAGTTTGTCTTGAAATGTTTTGATTTTTTGTTAGGAAAAAAACATCCAAACCATAAACTTTTAAGTGAAAGCAGCAAAAGCTGATCGAAAGCACAGGCTTGTTTGTGCACAGTTCAATTTCCCTTGTCTGTCTTTGATTAAAAATGCTGCGGATTTAGCTTGATTTTTCTTCTAAATAGAAAGAAAAACAAGAAGAAAAATAGCCCTGCATGAAACTCCCTGTTATTTTCTTTACCGGTGGAGTATTTTATCATTCTGAGCAAAAATTAACTGGAGTTGTCCAAGTTTGCCAGTGATTGATAGTGTCACCGTAAATGTTACTAGTCAAAACTTGTTTTCTCCTTTTTCACTCCCCCAGAACTCAGGTAGGCAGTTTGCCAACGTGTAAAATTCCCTTTTTTGCGGTTCAAGAAGCCAGCAGCACCAGCTGTGCTGGCACTCCAGACATCACATCGCGTAAGGAAACGGGGAGAAGTTTCCCAGCCCAGCAGCACAAAGTGTAGCCGGGCAAAGCAAGTCACCCACCCCGCTGTGAGGGGAAAGGGGACCCGTGGGACGGGGGCTCGCGTGGCTCTGCCGAGGGCTGCGGCAGCAGGAAGGGCTGGTGAGGTTGGAGCGGAGCAGGGGGGCAGCTCTCCTGTGCTCATCCCTCTCCGGAGATGAGGGATGCACCTGGGCTTGTTTTTCTGGAGCTGCAGGAAAGCTCTGGTCCGTGGTGGAACTGGAGTGGTGTTGTCCCTCGGGTGAGCTGGGGGGGCTTTGGGATGTGTGATCCTGAGATCTGACCCCCCCCCAGCCTGGGGATGCCTCCAGGGAGCCTTGCGGGAATGTGCCCATCCCACCTGACTGGCTCCTGGCTCCTCTGCTCGCTTGTCCGGTCGGCTGTACAGACATCTCTCCTCCTTGTCATGTGTCACGTATGACCGACTGCATGTACACGTGTGTGCTTTACGTACAGTCCGAAATGTTTTATCTAGTTTAGCTTCCGTCTCCAGAATCGTGTTCTGATGTATTTGCTGCAAGATTATATAACCTGCACAATACTCCCCTTCTCTTGCAATGCTCAGAAAGTTGATTTTGAACTTTTGGCCTTATAAATATGTTTCCCCCAGATGAGAAAGCAGACAGCTTGTGGTGAAAATTGACTTGCTAATAAAAATAATTAATACACAAAGGGACAATCACCAAAATCAAACCCTGCTTTGTTTCCCTAAGTGTGTTTAAGTATTGCATGAATAGAAACAGATTGTAAGAATAAATCATTTCTGGTCTGCACTTTGGGATGAAGCTGAAAGATGGTTCTTGTCTCTGTGGATACCTTGGGTCTATTTCCTTATATTTTATGCATTTGAGCAGCAAGATCTTTATGCGCATTCATAAGTATTTCAGGAAAAACAAAAGACTGGGCTGTCTGGTCCATTTTCTGGCATCACTGCTACACAGTGAAATTACCATTTTGCAGTTTCCACCAGTAAATCTTTTGTCTAGCCCTAAGTCGTCTGTCTAGCCCTACCCATCACTGCTTGCAGAGTTGGTAAATTCACAGCTTCCCTGTCAGCAGATTCTATTTTCTAATTTCCTTTCTGCCTTAGAAGATTTTTCTCCGTTATTTGCACAATCTGAGTTTCAAACCATCATCTGTTACTTCATTCCCACGTCTGCTGTGAAGAAGCCTCGTCCCTTCCCAGATTAGCACAGGTACTGTGTCACCTCAGCCTTTATTTTCTCTAAGATATTACAGGGAGATGCCTGGAGAAAAGCGAGAATTTCTGTATTTGCTCCTTGTGATATCTTTTTCTTCCTGTTGCTACATATGCACCTTGAAAAGCTCAGCTTTTCCCTGTAGATATGACACTTCGAACACCGAGTCTGAGTTGATGCCTTCATAAAAACATTTCGCTATAAATTCTTTCTCTTGCAGCTACTGATTCACCATCCTTCCTCCAGGTACAAGCCACCGCAGATAACATTATTTTAATTTATCTCCGGGGGTGATGCGCAGCAGGCTCATTTCCCCGGGTGATTTGGGAACAAACACGCAAACAAACCCAAGCCCAAACAAACCGTAAAAACCTGAAAACAAACAACCGGGAGCCCAGACCTGCAGCACACACTTTCATTCTTGTCTTTCCCGTAGCAAAAAGAGAGATGTCAGAATTCAAATGTCTCGCAGCATGTTCTGCACACGCAGCAGTGTGCCGTTGGGGTCTGGCAGCGCTTTGCTGTGGCTGGCAAGGGCTGCTGCACCTTCTCCCTGCAGATGGGTGCGACAGCTGTAGGAGCCGCACAAAGAGACGTGATTTCCAAAGAGTTCTTACAGACTGGCCAGGGGATCAGGTAGGGAACGCTGCAGGCTGTAGGTTTGTTTCTCTTGATGGTTTTTTGGTTGATCTTGCATCAATGGGAAACAAACCAGATTTTTAACTCGTCCTGATTTAAGAAAATCTGTGGCTGACCTTTAAGCTGCCTGGGTTCGGTGCATGGATTGCCTTTGACTTCTGCACGTTTTAAGCTGTGCTTTGCTCCTTTTGTATTCCTGGGGCAGCTGAGTCCCTGCAAATCTAAACCAGCAGCACTGAGAGTTTTCAGCCCTCTTCTATCCACTGCTGGATCTAAAAGATCTTCTAAAAATATCTGACACTTGAACATTTCTGAGGGGTACAAACCTTTGCTTTATTTGAGGAAGACAGGCAAGAGGAGGAAGACATCCAGCCTGCTGAGGTGTTTATGTTCAGCATAGCTGTAGCATGGGAAATGTGGTTTTTAGTTTGACTTTAAATCCGGGGAAGCAAACCGAAAAGCCATGCAGTTAAAGCTGTGCAATGGAAGTGGGGCTGTGCAATGCGGCTGGGCGGAGGTGGATAAGCCCAACAAGGAGTAAATCTGGGTATAAATCTGAACGGAACAGTGTGTGAGTTTTGTGTGTGTTTGCTGTACGCTGCTGCAAACCCTTTCACCACAGTGAAAACAAACTGAAATTCCTTGGAGCCAGAGTGCCTTTGGTTTTGCCCTGGAGGAACTTCAGGTGTGATGCTCTCTGCACTGAGACTGTGTCCAGAATGGATTTTCATAATCATTATTTCCACTTTGATTAAGCGTTCATATGATTCAGTAGATGACATTAGTAATATCAAAATGCCATTTAATACAATATTTAAGATCAGAATTTCCTATTGGAAATCAATGAGAACATCTTCCTTAAAAAAATCCATTACCTGACTGTCCCTTCCTATATAAGAAGCATCTATATTTACCAATGCTGATAGCAGATGCTGTGGGGATCTGTCTCTTCGTGGCCTATGCAGAATTCTGTGATGCTCGTCTCAGAGGTAACCAGTTAGCTGTTGGGAGTGGGTGACTTTTAGTCTGACCAGTACGGCTTCGATTGCAAACAGAAGCCTGGAGGTGAAAGGCTCGATCGCCCGTTCACAGCCCCCTCCTGGGGATTCCTCTGTCGTGAGACGAGCACCAGCCCCTCTGTTAACTAGGGAGGGTTGTTCCTTCTCCAGTCCTACATGGCTCAAGGTGACTGAGCAATTCCCCGCTGGAGCGGGTCTGTTCAGAATAGAACTTCTCCGTTACCGCAGCTGGGTCAGGGAGAGAGCCTGGATTCTATTCCTGGTCCTGCCGTGGCTTACACTGCTGGAAATGGCACCTCCACAGCTCCGTTCACCTGGGCGAGTTTAGAGACAGAGCTCGTGTCAAGGGATCAATGGCACTGAATGCGAAGGTCTGTGCGCGTATCTCTGTGTTCTGTAATAAACTGTGTGATACACAACACTGGCACCTCCAAATTGCAGAGGGATTAGGGCTTTGTTTGATGAGTTTCAATTTTTGTGTTTATCTTGAAGTTTTTATACATACATATATACATATCTCCTGTATCTAATTTAGCCTGGGTGTAATCAGTGAAAAATTGCAGGGTAACCTCATCATCTGTAAGCATTCTAGTGGGAAAATATGCAGCACCAGCAGGAATTCAGATTAAAGATGTTAAAAAAAAAAAAGATATCCTTTCATCAGTGCTTTCTTCCTCGTTAAATGAGGAGTTTGCTCATAAGTATTCGCCAAATAAAAAGGGAGAAATAGGTAAAAGTTAATACTATCCAATTAAGTTCCCTTGAATTTCCCCAGAAGGTTCACCTTAGCTTCATTCAACATCCCCTCAGCTCTCCCCAGCCATCTGTTTGGCTGCGATGCAAAACAAATGTGTGCAGTTAGAGGGATTGATCATGCGAGCCTGGAGGTGACAGAAGCTCTGAGGACGCAGGTTTTTGCTCACTGACCCGCGGGGCACTGGTTTCCTCCAGAAGTCCTTCACCAAGGAGCAGAAAGCTGTTACCAGCTGTCCCGGGCTAACCCCGGGGGTGGGGAACCTGTTGAAGGGTGAGCGTGGCAGCAGCCTCCTGCACGTGGGGAGCTGGGGGGAAAGTGCCCTCGGTACCCAGCTGGGGGGCAGTTTGCCAACATGTAAAATTCACCCCTAAAGGTTGGGTTTTTTTGGGTTTTTTTGGGTTTTTTTTTAAACGCACAGGAGTACTTCTATGGAAATGATCCACGTACACACATCCATGATGTGACATTTTTCCATAATCAGAGCACAACTAACCACAGGTAGAAATTAGAGG
>VZTO01016687.1:0-12403 GCA_013400615.1 Syrrhaptes paradoxus | reverse complement strand
ACTGCCTATGTTGACTGCCTCTTAATGTAGCTCCATGACAATGATGCTAACAAATTAAGTGATGAGCATATGTTTGTTGTGGTCGTCCAGATATTTTGTTCTTTGACTGCTTAAACCCGTTAATTTAGAAGTGAGGTTAATGGCCATTGTATCACACTTGGTCCAGCCTAAACACAAGCTGCTGCCAAGAGGAATCTTTTTGTACCCTCCCTAGAGCTGGATCTAGCAACTGCTGATCCAGCTGACCCTGCTGCTTCTTGAGAATCTAGGGGGGAGCACAGTTTTCTGTCAGGTGAGTTTGCTGATCTGACTGTTCCTGTAAACAAGAAGTTACTGGATTGGAAGCAAGGAGTAGGGGAGGGTATTTCACTAGGAAGGAGGAAAGGGAAAGAGACATTGCGGTTGGTGATGCCCTGCCACTGGACTGTATTAGAGCTAATATGAAACTGCGCTTTGTCACTGTTCTTAGGTGTTTGGCAGCAGTGGTGGCAGCTTTAGACACCCCTTCATTTGCTGCACTGGTAAAAATGATTGTGTGGTGCTGAGATAGAACTTCCCCCTGACACTGGGTCATGCTTCAGATAGATCTGCCATGTCTCATTGTGTGGTAGCACAAACACTTGACTGGTACAGTGCTGTCAACAGCACAGGGAAGGGAAAGCAGAAGTTTCTTGCATCCCATGAGAGATCCGATTTGCTAGAGGGACTATGCCAAGCACTCACTGACAGTGATACAACACAGTGCAGCTTCCCTGGAGAGTACCCAAAGGCATCAATACTACATAGTAGTTATAAGATAGTCTCCATGTTTATTGTTGAATCCCACCATCAGGAAACCAGTTGTGAGCCTGAGACTCTAGTAAGCAAATGAATATCCCTTCCACCTTGGAAGAGAAAATAGCCTCGTTTTGTAGTTGTGCAAGTCTTGACGAAGCAGGCTTTTTATGATAAATTGAACTTCCATTAAATTCTGAAAACGGTGAGATGTTAAATCACCGTTTTTATTAAGCCAATTACTTTGATTACTTGTCTGGATAGCACTGTTGTGCAGTAAGGTAGGCTGTGGATTGATGGAAAATTCTATAGCTTCTTTTAGGGGACTGTGAGGATACTGACTGTTTACGTTAGCAATTAATGTTAAAAAAATTCCAACAGCTGTTCATGTTGGAAGATATTTTTATTTGAGAGGAGCATGAGAATGTCAGATATAAATGACCTGATTATATAAAAAACAAATGTAGGACTAATTATGCTTAACTGATTAATCAGAGTTCTGCACCTTCATGCAGTCTTTAAGAGTGGGAGGAAACCAGGGAAGGGACAGTTGTGATTTGGTGTTTGTAAATATGAGAAGTCTCCCAACCTCCCCCCCACCCCCCCAAAGATGCTGTGTTTTGGGATTCCATTGTTTAAATTTGGTGTGATCATTCTGACCTCAGTAAGATACCAAATTTTCAGCAATCTGGGTAGACAGGTAGTTTTTAACACTCAAGAAATAGAAAGACTGAGTTTTGGTGGAAAAGTAGCTCTGCTAAAGCAGTCATCACTTGCCCCACATTTTAGCACCATGCTGGTATAAAGGGATTCATATTTCTCCCATGCATGTGTTCTGTAAAGCCTTGGTGTGTTTCAAGAAGATAGTAAATGAAGGGCGAGGACACACAGCCCTCAGAATTTTGATGCACTAGACCTATGGTGCATATATGGTTCTTCATGGATTTATTATGTTGAACAATTGTACAAATCTGTCTTGGTTATAGCACACATTTAGTTTTGGTTATATTTTTTTTTAATGTGCTATATTCAGTACAAAACTGTAAGTTTTCCATTGATGTATTTTCTTTTAAAAGACATTGAAAATTTCTGTAGAAACACATCTTGCTGTTGACTTCAGGTTGGACAGTTGTTTGTGTTCTGGTGAAGCAGATTGCCAACCCTGATCACTGTGAATGTTCTTTTGAAGAACACCTATGTATTTGCTATGATGGTTTGTCTTAGTGATGGTAGACTTGTAGAGTTCTTTACATTTTATACTTCAAAAAATTATATTTTTTGATATTTGCAGTATATACTATTTACATGCTAAAACAGGTGATCAGTTTGGACTGTGCGACATGGATTTGCCTCCTATCTGCTAAGGTTGGATTAAGCAAGTTTCTGAAGGTTTTTGCAATTCTCAGAAACTGTGAGCTAATTGAAAAAAGTGTTTCCAGTGTTTGTGTGTGGTCTGAGGCTGGACTGACATTGTGTCTAGGAGTAATTTGATTATCTCTAAATCAGTTTGTCTTCTAACTTTATTTTTCCTAAGAAGTAGGTATTATATAAATATTAATTTGCCATTTGTTAAACGAATGGTGGTCCTGCATGACTAGACAGCTCTTCTGTACTGCCCTGTTGAAGACTGTATTAATTGTCTCCTTTAGTACAGGTTGGAAGCTGAAAACTTACAGAAGGCCTTTGGGTTATTGTTTTGGTGTATGACACAATGACATGTTGCCATAATTATGGGTAGCGAAAGGCTGCTTAGAAAATTGGTGTTATAGTCTAAGTTAGTGTAACTAACAGCTTGTTTGTAACAAGATGTTGAGTCCTGTTGTGATATTTCTTGAATAGCTTATGACATAAGGTTGAAATAAAGGTTAAAACAATTATCATTCCATAAAGAAAACTCTGATTTATTTCAATACAGGAAAAGAACCAGGTGTTTTATTAAACTGAGACTTATTTCTAGTGTAATTGGTGTTTATGTAATTTTTCTAGCTATTCTGTAATAGGCTCCACTTTGAGGTTTGTGTACGTGTGGAGGCATATTGTAGTAAATGGTGAATCAGGAAACAGAATGTGCTTTTTGTCACATGTTCTACCTGGGTTTTTATAATCCTTCCTGTTACTTTTGCATTCTTTAAAAAAACTTGTTGCAGGATATAGCTGCATTTCAGATTTCTTTGGGAAGATAAAAGTGCAAGATTTTAGTTTCTGAATACATTTTCATGTAGAGATAGATAAAAGGGTTTCTGTTGAGAAACAAAACAACAAAGAGCTCCTACTTAATTTTATATAACTTATCATATGAGTGGACTATGCATTTCTAGTTTCTTGGCACTTGAAATGTGAATTTAGATATTAAAAGAAAAAAGCTAAAATTCATAGGTCTAAGGTAATATTAGTTATTTTTGTCTTAATGAAGAATCCATGATAACTTTACATGCGTTGCTTTTCCACTGTTACAGGTTGCTAATTTACTTCTACTGAAGACTTGTAGCAAAACTGCAAAGATAGAATCCCTGAGAAATTAGAGGTTAACAATTCAGATAGGAAGGACCTCTTGGTTGCGTAAATTATGCTTGATTCTGACATGTAAAAGATGGGAGAAAGATGTCTTTCAAAGAATAACACCTATCTCTAGCAAAATGTGTCTGAAAGCCCTGAATCCTCTGCAAGTGCAGACTTCTTTGGTTGTACTTGACTAACCTTAATTTTTTGAGCCTGAAAGCATGCACCATTAAATGGCAGAGGAGAAGAGACAAGGAAAATATCTGTCAGATCTTCTTATGAACACAGATTTTCATCACCAGTTGATAGAAAAGTGATCAAACTTTTTACTACTTTTTTAAAAAAATAATTTGAATAAACAAATTGATACCTATTATCAAAAGCTTTGTAAAAGATTAACAATGTGCTTTCTTTCTTTCATTCTAGCACTAGAAAGTTTGGGGTTTGGCTCCTATATCAGTGAAGTAAAAGAAGTCTTACAAGAATGCAAAACAGTAGCACTAAAGAGAAGAAAGGCCAGTTCACGCTTGGAGAACCTTGGCATACCGGAAGAAGAGCTTCTAAGGCAGCAACAGGAATTATTTGCGAAAGTAAGTGAAGCAATAGTTGTACTGATGAAGCTCGAATAATTAATGCTGCAAATCTGCCACAGAAACGTGCATACCTCAAGCAGTATTCCATTCCTTGTGAATTGCTGTGGCATCTAAGATGCTATCGACCTTGGCCTGTTTGAATTGGGGAAATAAAGTCAACAAATAAGATGCTGCTACTTGTTACTTCTGTGATTTGACATACAGGACTTTGTATATAAATTATACTCTAGGTTTAAAAAGCATGAGGTTTTTTGCTGCTGCTTGGGTATTTCCATTCTGCTGTGGAGAATATATTAAGAATTACTTGACAGAAGAAATAGGAGAATGGCAGCTAGTGTTCTAGGAAATTACCAGGTTTGATGCATTAAAAAGTGGAAATATCTTTTCTGTTTCTGGCCATCAGTGCACAAACTTTATTTCTTAGGCTTTGAAAGAAACATTTAATAGTACAAAATTTCTAATTTATCCTTTCTCATCTTCCTTTACTCTTGACAAGACTCTAATTGAGTGAATTCATGCATAAATATTTAGAGAGGCCATTCAGGCATAGGAAAAACATTTGCCTGCAAATACTGTGGGCATGCACACACACACATTCCTCTTCATCTCAGCCATTTCCCCTCCCAGTTTTCCCAGATAGTTTGTGAACATCTCCAAGTTTAAATTACTAAAAACCAAATTTATTTATTTCTTTTTCTACACTATCTCTCTACTAGTCTCTTAGTTAGACAAGAAAACCATTCTCTAAACTAAGTGATGTGAAAGGTATCTTGGACTTATCTTCCCTGTTACACAAGGCATAAGTCTTATTTTCTCAGTTTGCTTACTTTAATTTTTTCTGGTGAAAATGCTTATTCAATTATGTGTCATCATGTCTGATTACTGAGACCTTTCCTTCCCTTTGCTATATTTGTATCTTGCTGAAACAATTAACTGTTCTTTTTCATATTACAACATGCCAACTGTTTTAATTTTAATTGCATGATTAATTTTAAGGCATTTAAAATTTCAGTGTACCACATAGCTATTGTCAGCATGCAGTGAACTAGTTATGATAAATTAATCTGTGTCTAACTTTTGTTTGACTGTACTAACATTAGAAAGACCAATATGGCTGCTTCTGGATTAAGAGTGAGATTTACAAATAATAGTCAGTTTGATACCTGTTGTTTACTTACTGTTTTGTTAAAATAACTTAGTATGGTATACAAAATAAAAAAGCAGCAAATAAGGTGTATTAAGGGAGTACTAACCCCTGAGTAATATTTTTTAAAAAAATGCTGAAACCATGGCCACCTTATGTAAGTCACACTTTATCTAAGGAATGACCCTTTGAGGTATGTTCTATATATATATATATAATTCTGTAATACCATGCCTTAATGTCTAATTTAAGACAATGCATGCGAGTTTGACAAGATCGTATAAATTATTTTTTTAAAATAGTCTTTGGTAATATAGAATATCTTTGCTTAGATGGAAAGATGGAAGTCTTGTTTTTCAAAAATGCTAGTTGTAATATGCTGTTAGAGGTACTCTAATTATTCTTAAAAAGTTAACACAAATGCATGTTCATTTATTTGTGCTAATCCTCTTAATATTCGAGAGCATAACACTAATGCTGAGTTCTTGCTCTTATTTTAAAATACTTGCCTGTTGATCTTATGAATGTTTGAATCCTATATCTTGGGTGATTGTAAATATTTGAAGTCAGTGGAATGGCTTATCCTGATGTTCATGCATGTCTAAGTTTCTATGCAAGACAAGGGCCTTGAAAAATTTGGGGTTTTTTTTTAGGCTTTCTCACTAAAGTTCATCTGTGCAATGAATGAGTTAAGTTTACCGGATGCTTATACAGCTTCTTAGTCAATACAACTCAATGCAATTTTCCTTTTTTTTTTTTTCATTTTTGAAATGGCCAAGTGATATCATTACAAATAACGGCAGTGAGGGTAGGCACTGACGAAACGATCCATCCAGTGTGAAGTGCTGAGCCTCTGATTCCTGTATGCATGTGTATCACCTCATTGATTGTACAGTAAACTTAATTGTAGCAGGGTCGGTAGGGAGCCCTATTATCTTGGGTGTGATAAATATTTATGCCTCTCCTATGTGTACAGATGCTGCTGTCTTCCTTTGTTTAAAACTTTACAATGTCCTAAATAGTTTTCCAAACCTTGTAAATTCACTACCGCTTGAAGTCTGAAATATCGAAAATCTTAATTGAGAAGAGTTTTCTACCTCTGTGAAAGTATTTTTGTTTAATGCTAGAATGGACTGAGGAAATGTGCCACTTAAAATAAGGGAAGGCTCCAATTTTTTTCGCTTTGCTAAGCAGAAAAACTGGTTTTGATAATTTTCCAAAGCATCACCTTTTGGCATCTTGAAGTTTTCAAAACTGTAAAATTTGTTGATGTTTTGGAAAAAAAATAAGAAAATTAAGTGTGTGCTATGAGATTTTAAAGGGAATTGTTACAGTCTTAGTGATGACTTGAAAAAGTATAAAAGTAAAGAAGACTGAAGATTTTTAATGTTAAAAACTGTTTCCTAACATTCACTCGAAATAGAAATTGCAGTTTTAACTTCAACACAGTTGACAAGTATACTGTTGAAATAAACAGTAGTTGTTGAAAAACAAGTGAAAACCCTAGATAGTAAAATGAGAGGTTACCAGTTGAACTATTTGAAATGTTTTGTTAGAACATCTTGTACCTTTCAGTGGAGGACTGTACCTTTCTGTAGCAAAGCTGTACTCAGTCTGCATACCTGAATTTGAGAAGACTTTGCATTGCTGTTTTCCAAAGATTACTTAGCAAAGTAAGATAATGGCTTTCTTTATGTTTTTGTAATAATGTGTGCCTTTGTGGTACAATTGGATGATTTCATAAGTGCAAGTTTTAGTATTTGTAATCAACAAAGTAGGGCTGTTCTCATCTCGGAACTGTGGTTAAATGTTAACATCCCTTGAAATTGAAGCCTAAAATTTCCATTGCATTGCTTCACTTAATTTTTCCATTAGGAAGTGGTTCATCACAATCCTTACAATGGAACTTAAGTGCACTAGCTTCTGCCTCTTGTTTTTGTAACTGTAAATCCTCCAAATGGTGGCCTCTTCAGAGGAAGAAAGACTATAGCTAAACATCTTAGTACAAATAATTGAAGTACTTCTAGATGTGTTTCTATATGTACAATTAATAAAAATAATACAAAAAGAATCTTCAGGTGCATATAAAACTGCTTTTAAAGATAAGGTTCTCTAGAGATTCTTCACAAGCTGTGTATGGCCTTAACAATTAAATTCATGTCTTTAGGCTAGACAACAGCAAGCAGAACTGGCGCAGCAGGAATGGCTACAGATGCAACAAGCAGCTCAACAGGCCCAGCTTGCTGCTGCCTCAGCCAGTGCATCCAATCAGGCAGGATCCTCTCAGGATGAAGATGATGAAGATGATATCTGAAATTCACCAGCTGAGTTTGTCTTTACTAAGAAATATTTTTCCTGCACAATGAAAACAGTGAAATGAATGCTTACCTGTAAGTTTGTATGCATCATGGACTGGCAGTTGGTATTCTAGGGGTGTCTGCTGTTGTGTGCTGTACATGTATAAACTGTCTTTTTTTGAACTCTTGAAGATTTAAGGTTCAGTATCATATCAACTTTGGATTTTTAATGGTGTATATGGAAATTTTAGATAGCAGTGTGTCATTTATTTGATCAATAAACAGTGTTACAATAAACAACGAGTTTATAAAATATAGTGAGATTTATACAAAAAGCTCTAAATCCATATTTGCATTTCTTCCCTTTTAACTAAACTATAAAATCTTACCTAGAATTTTTAATTGTTTTTGGGGGAGTGGTACAGTAGACATAATCTGTTAATGGGAAAAAAGCAAGAGTTCAGCATAGTGGAGTCTGAATTCTTAGTCCTTTTTAAAATGAGGATGTATATGGCAATAAATATTATATATGCTAAAATACCACACTTGCTAAAATTTGAAAATGATACATTTTCACCAAGCTAGGAAAAGGTATGTTTAATAGGAGTTGTACAAATTCAGTCATTTTTTTTGTATAGGAGTGAAAAAAATAAACCCATGGTTTTATTATGACATCCNTAAGGGAAGGCTCCAATTTTTTTCGCTTTGCTAAGCAGAAAAACTGGTTTTGATAATTTTCCAAAGCATCACCTTTTGGCATCTTGAAGTTTTCAAAACTGTAAAATTTGTTGATGTTTTGGAAAAAAAATAAGAAAATTAAGTGTGTGCTATGAGATTTTAAAGGGAATTGTTACAGTCTTAGTGATGACTTGAAAAAGTATAAAAGTAAAGAAGACTGAAGATTTTTAATGTTAAAAACTGTTTCCTAACATTCACTCGAAATAGAAATTGCAGTTTTAACTTCAACACAGTTGACAAGTATACTGTTGAAATAAACAGTAGTTGTTGAAAAACAAGTGAAAACCCTAGATAGTAAAATGAGAGGTTACCAGTTGAACTATTTGAAATGTTTTGTTAGAACATCTTGTACCTTTCAGTGGAGGACTGTACCTTTCTGTAGCAAAGCTGTACTCAGTCTGCATACCTGAATTTGAGAAGACTTTGCATTGCTGTTTTCCAAAGATTACTTAGCAAAGTAAGATAATGGCTTTCTTTATGTTTTTGTAATAATGTGTGCCTTTGTGGTACAATTGGATGATTTCATAAGTGCAAGTTTTAGTATTTGTAATCAACAAAGTAGGGCTGTTCTCATCTCGGAACTGTGGTTAAATGTTAACATCCCTTGAAATTGAAGCCTAAAATTTCCATTGCATTGCTTCACTTAATTTTTCCATTAGGAAGTGGTTCATCACAATCCTTACAATGGAACTTAAGTGCACTAGCTTCTGCCTCTTGTTTTTGTAACTGTAAATCCTCCAAATGGTGGCCTCTTCAGAGGAAGAAAGACTATAGCTAAACATCTTAGTACAAATAATTGAAGTACTTCTAGATGTGTTTCTATATGTACAATTAATAAAAATAATACAAAAAGAATCTTCAGGTGCATATAAAACTGCTTTTAAAGATAAGGTTCTCTAGAGATTCTTCACAAGCTGTGTATGGCCTTAACAATTAAATTCATGTCTTTAGGCTAGACAACAGCAAGCAGAACTGGCGCAGCAGGAATGGCTACAGATGCAACAAGCAGCTCAACAGGCCCAGCTTGCTGCTGCCTCAGCCAGTGCATCCAATCAGGCAGGATCCTCTCAGGATGAAGATGATGAAGATGATATCTGAAATTCACCAGCTGAGTTTGTCTTTACTAAGAAATATTTTTCCTGCACAATGAAAACAGTGAAATGAATGCTTACCTGTAAGTTTGTATGCATCATGGACTGGCAGTTGGTATTCTAGGGGTGTCTGCTGTTGTGTGCTGTACATGTATAAACTGTCTTTTTTTGAACTCTTGAAGATTTAAGGTTCAGTATCATATCAACTTTGGATTTTTAATGGTGTATATGGAAATTTTAGATAGCAGTGTGTCATTTATTTGATCAATAAACAGTGTTACAATAAACAACGAGTTTATAAAATATAGTGAGATTTATACAAAAAGCTCTAAATCCATATTTGCATTTCTTCCCTTTTAACTAAACTATAAAATCTTACCTAGAATTTTTAATTGTTTTTGGGGGAGTGGTACAGTAGACATAATCTGTTAATGGGAAAAAAGCAAGAGTTCAGCATAGTGGAGTCTGAATTCTTAGTCCTTTTTAAAATGAGGATGTATATGGCAATAAATATTATATATGCTAAAATACCACACTTGCTAAAATTTGAAAATGATACATTTTCACCAAGCTAGGAAAAGGTATGTTTAATAGGAGTTGTACAAATTCAGTCATTTTTTTTGTATAGGGGTGAAAAAAATAAACCCATGGTTTTATTATGACATCCTTTGACAGTCCTAACTGAATATTTCACTTCAGAGACTGCCTGGTTTGAAGAACTAACTCTTCTATTGCTTCACTCCAGTTTAATGTTAGCTGTTGTTGATGGTATTTTGTAGTCCAGATCTATTCATATTGTTGAAATATAAAGCTGGAACTTGATGAAACAAAATGATTTTAGTTCCACTGATGTAACTGGGAATTAGTAAGTATTCAAGCCTAAGAAGGCAAAAGCTGAAGCTAAGAGCATGCTTACCATAAAAGAGGGAATTTATTAAACCTTGGTTAGTCATTGTTGTCAGCATAATGCTAACATTCTCCAGACTAGATTGCCACTGGATCACTAAGATACCTTGTTGAAAGATAACATTTTCTTCATTCAGATTGGTTCATAGGTAAGTCCAGGTTTTTGATATACTGTTCCCCAAGAGTGATCAATACATGGAACAGAAATGATGTGGTCCTTCTGATAGCTGATTTGAAAATTCTGTTAATTAATGGATGAGCGGCTGTTCTTTGTGTTGAAATAAAGCACAGTAGTGTCCATTTGCTGAGTTTTAATGTGTTGAGTACTTGAAGTAATACTGGCATATCTTCTGGTACACTAATCTGAGCAGACTAGAAAAGCCACTTGCATGCTGCTGTAGATGATCCCATATCTCTCTAACAAGGTGGATTGTTTTATTAACTTCCTCAGCAAGTTGCTCTAGTTCGAATTCTTGAGGAGGGCTTCAGCAGTTTGTTTACATAAGGATGCAAACAGAAAATGGTGTGCCTGTTTTTACATAAAGATCTGAACAAGGTACGATTGGCATATATTCAGATCTCAGTCACATAGTGACTTTTGATTTAAATTTGACATACATTAAGTTTCATATTGAATAAATTTGAACACTTCCTTAAATGCATTAATGCAGTGAAAACTCAGAAAAGTATTTGTTTGAATGTTTAAGTTTAAAAATTCAAAACAAACTTTTGTGGATACTGTATGAAATATGTTAGGCAAGGTTTGACCAAGGAAGTGGTTTTCTGTAAAGGTTTAAGTACCAAAGGTAGAAAATCTAGTCTAGTGATACAATGTTAACGTGCAGTGTTGGCTTTTCTAATTTGTACTGTAACACCTTCACACTTTCTATTTTAAATGAGTCTTTTCCTTTTAAATAATATTAGGTATATTTTCACACCTTTCTTTTCTGATGCAGAATTCAGGTTAACATTTTACTGCATCTGGTATGTATGGTGTAATATGTTTGGATCCTTGTGACCTTTCTTTTGGACATTCTTGTGCTTTTTCATATGCTGTATTCTTCAAGCAATAAAATTCTGATGTGTTTTTATAAAATTGCTTTTATATTTAATTAATAGTCTGTCTTCATTGCATTTATAAAGAAAAAAGACCACTTAAACTCTGCTTTTATTTTGACCCACTGAACACTTCTTGTGACCAAAGTCTTTACAACCTGAGTACTCTTGGATGGCATTGCTGTTCCCTGGGGTTGTTAATGCTTGCAAACAGTATTTCTGGGCTTGACCTGCTCTCCTTCCTCTTGGGAACTGCATTTCGTGTATATGCATTTTTATAACCTGACCTTCTTAACTTGAAAAGTTGGACAAAACCCCTGTAGATCAGGTATAACCTACTGAAATAATTTCAGTTTAACAAAGTGAAAGACCGCAGGCAGAGGATGGGGAAGTAAGAGTGTATGTTAGTCTCCTGTTGAATTAATTTCATGTACTTAGTCACGTTTAGAGAGAACTTTATTCAGCCATTCCATCTCAAGTACAATTCAAATTGAGTTCTGGCAGTTGCAGGGGGAGAAGCATCAGTTATTTGTCAACAAAGTAAGAATTTTGTATTACTTTCCTATGGCGCTTCCATGTACTAGCTGTTCAGTGAAGACAAGAGATTTCTGAATTTGTGGTACCACTGATTTTTTGGCATACCAGATATATAATTACATACAGTGTAAAGTTTGGTTAGTGAACTGTATTGTTATTTTGCCTCAGAAGAAATGTGTAAGGATGTCTCTGTTTCTTAAATATTGATTTGATGAGATTATCTGTGGGTTTTCCATAATTATTCTGACAGTCTGTTTCAGAGTGTTTTCACTAAGTGATTTTCCTGCAAAATCTTTTTCTGTTACTTTAATAAAGTGTATGTCTGCATGACATTGTGGATAATGAATATAGTTGCATTTACTACACTGAGATACTTTTAAAGGAAGTGTCTTAACATTTCTAAACATAAAATACTTAAAATGGTATTTGAATTTTACTACTTAAATGTGGCTATTTGAGTTTGTTATTGAAACACGGGAAAGGAATTTCTGCAAGAATGGAAAAAGTCTCTGAAAGCCGCAATTATAAATAGTGCTCTTCAGATTTTGTGAAAATACCTCCATTCCTCTCACAGTAGTCTGTGTAATAATGCCTGTGTTGATCTTTTCATAATTTTGAAACAGTGCCAAGTCAAGGGCATACAGTGACTTAATGATCGTTGTGGCACAGTAAAACCCTTACTCTGAAATGTATACCTTGTTTTAGTCTCTCAGTGTTGGATTGTTATTTTGTGTAAACCATGCACAAAGCGATGTGGAAGGAGAAGTG
>VZTO01016686.1:0-14059 GCA_013400615.1 Syrrhaptes paradoxus | reverse complement strand
CTAATAATTTTAATAACATTATCAGCACAGGAAGAAAATTAGAATTGTTTAAATGTTCCTCAAGAGGGAAAAAATAAGGGGGAAAAAAAACCTTCCATGCTGACCAATTTTCAAGTTGACTAAGTTTTCCATTAAGAAAAACTTCAAGATCAAACAGCAATGCCAGCCCTACTTGAAAGCTACTTCATAAATAGATTTACTATAGACAGGGTTCTCCTCGGCAAAGAAAAATCAATTTGACAACCTCGTCTCAGTCTTTTCTGTTACAATACTTTTGCTTTGTGCCCAATAATTATTTCTTGGGCAGAAACAGAGCGAAGAAACTATCTAGCTGAGTGCAGTCTTCACCTCACAGAGGGGCTGCAGATCCACGATGCTGGTTTCAGTCTGTTTTCCAGTAGCTACCTTACACACAAATATTTATGCATTTGTTGGACTGGAGCCAGAAAGAATGGTTCAGCTCTTTCAAAACACCGACCTAATGTTCTACAAGCAGGCACAAAACCAAACACCCTCTCCAGCTTAGCGAACACGCTCTTATTTATGTACAGCGGAATCACTTCAAAAGGAAAGACCGCATGCATCCCTCCAAAAAAAAAAAAAAACCTTGAAGATGTTCTCCCCAAAGGTGAGAAGTGAGGACTCAACTTTCTCACTCATCAGCATCACTCACAGGGCTTTTTTCCTAGGTTAGATTCACCGGCTCGTTATTCACAGTTGTTGTGACTCACGCTCCTCGTGCTTTGTACCCTGGAGCCTTAAGCACCTATAAGAGAACTTTATTCTGCAAGGAACGAAGCTGCCTAAAATAAGGGGCTGTATCACTACATACAGCAATGGTCTAACTCTTTGTGGAAGCAATAAGTATTCCAGCAAACAGAAGTAATGTTAAAAAATTAATTATCTGTGGGTTTTCCCTTCTTTTGAAATGTGGAGGTGTGTATGTGTCTGTGTAGCATAAACATGAAATATTCAGGGAAGAATAGAAAAGAATGATTTAGGAAAAAAAAAATAAGTCCTCCATATGCAACTGAGAAAATTTTCATTCTTTAGCTTGCCTTTGCAAATTAACTCCTCACTGCTGAAAGGCATGCATGCAGTTCTCTTGTAAAATTAGACCAATCAAGATGTTTTTTCAACAAAAGAAAAAAATTGTTTGAATATTGAGCTCCTGCTGTATCTAACACAACTTAATAAGTACCTTTGCTCCAAAGGGGCCCAAATGATTAGCACTTGCAGATCGCAGTGGGGAAAATAAAAATGAGACAAATATTTGCGGAATAAATATTAGTAACGTTTATAAATTTGCCTTTCAGGTGAGAGTATCAACAAGACAAACATTAATCAGAAAATGTGGCTGCTAGCTGTTGTCATCTTCCCAAGATGCTTATTGTTGAAAATTGTAAATACCTCATCTCACATCTGCCTATTTAAACTAATTGAGATTGTATCTCTATATTGAATTAACACGAAGGTATAGATATTCTAAGTATCGTTTCGAGAAGTTTTATGATTCTATGATTCTATGTGAGTCTTTTCCACATGACTCATCTGAAGAGTCATCGCATGCAACAGTTTGATCAGCGCCCAACATCAGGCAAGCCACAGAATGGAACAAAAAGATTAGCACTTATGCATCAGCCATTAAAATGATGATGATGATCCTAATTTGCCAACTCCATTAGTCTTTCTAGAAAGGTTTATTGTCTGTGCTGCACAATAACTGTAAAAATGATGTTGAAAGGACCATAAAAAATAACCTTAAAGTGTATAAATCAATAGCAAAGTTACAGGTATGATTCTTTAGCCCAACTGGAGTCTATGGACCTGCGTTTGTTCAGCATTACAGACTAAAATCTGGCTGAATCTGCTCTTAACTATGTAATTTTCTTCATCTTGAGTTTGATTTTTGATGGTGTTTCAGGGAAAAAAGACAGGGTAGAATTTTTTCTTCTGTCAAAGGCAGATTTAGCTTGAGAGGTCCATTAGGAATGAAGGTAATGGCAACGACCATCCTGCCACCAGAAAAATGGAAATTACTCTATAATACTCAAAGAAGCAAAAACTAACAATGAAAGGAAAACTATGCAAATATTACAAGGGAAATTGGACATCGTTTTATCCAAAAGTTATCCACAGTGTTATAATATGCCTTGGAAAGAAACTGTCTGGGATATGATACAACTTCAGCAAACTTTTTGAATGTAAAGGGCTGTCCAGGTACATGGGTAAAGGATGTACATAACCCCACACACTGTGGACATAACACTTCCATGCATTCTTCTCAGTTTTAAAGAAGGCATTAGCTTCTTGGGCAAATTGTGAGAAAAGAACAATTTAAATCCATTCATCGGATATAGAAAAGCTGCACTTCGGCAGTTATCAGTATTTATGTGTTTAAGTATTCACCAGCAACCAGATTTTGGTATACAAGATGCAAAGAGTTTGTTCTTCGGCCAGTTTCTGTACGGAGCATAGATTGTGCTCTAGACAATGATTTACAGTGTCCAGCTGGAGTTGCTTCAAAAAAGCAAACTCGGACTCCAAACTACTAATTAACAAGGTACAAAGATGCTTCTGCAAAGGACCCACCAGTTATTGTAGTAATCTCTGCGGGATATGAAGCTGGTGTCCTTTAAAAGAACAATTAAAAAATCAAGTAGCATATTTATTCGTACTACATGTGTTATTTATATAACAGAAAAAAGCTTAAAAGATATGTACATGACTGACATTACAGCCATGTAAATCTCATGAAGAAATATTGGCAGAAAAATAAAATGGAAACTCTTTGCAGACAGGGCAGTCCCTTCTTTTCTTCAGTGCTTCAAACAATTAAATTCTAAATTTTGAATTTTGATCACTTAATGCTTTACTTTCTTTTGCAAATAAAGCCTGCATTTAAATCACAATCAAATTCTGCCCTCAGCTGCATTCAGTCGAGATAGGCAGAGATCAGGTTTGGGGGTCTTCAACTCAAAAAACACAAGTGTGCATGCGCCCCGCAAACAACCTGATTACAGCCAATTTATCCAAGGCTTTTAGTATGCTGTCTCAGTAATTAAAAAAGAAAGGGGCTTTGGAGTTGTCATTCAAAGAATGGTATGGGACTTCTGAAGATCAGTTTTAAGAACAAGTTAATCACTGTTTCAGCGTTCGATTCCAGGAAGCAGTTCCTGGGAGTTCTTTCTCTTCATCAGCTATGCTACATTGCAAAGACACGTGTTGCGTTTAATCAACGCATTTTAGTTACGTTCCAGGTATTCAATTAACAGTTTTCATTGCCAGGCCATAGCCAGCACAATGGACCATCTTGGAACTGCAGCAGTCAAGGAATATTGCTCCTGGCTTTTCACCAATTCAACAAATAAACCTTCCCTCTGCCATTCTTTTAAATACCTTCATTTTTAAATTAGATTTTGATTCTCTGCTCAGAAACACCTAAACCTCTGTTGAGCCAAAAAAACCCATTTTGCAGTTTTGATTAGCATGATCTGTCTTCTTTGTTTTTTTTTTTTTTTGTTTTTGTTTTTGCAGCTGGACTGCTAGCAGAGGATAGACTACTTCACCAAATTAAAAAAAAAAAGTTTTTATTAAGGAAGTTTTTACTGTAGGCCAGCTTTGGCACCTTCTTTTACATTTGTGAAACTGCTTTAAATACATGCATGTAATGTGAAGTTTAGACCAGATAAGAATATTCTACATTGCAATGACTAACTGGTTAAAGAGAATATGGTCTGAGTCTGAAACTGTTCAAGAGGTATTTTCCGTATTTCTCTACAACACAGATAATACTGACAGACGAAATGATACACAGCTATTTTCAAAAAAAGAACCGAAATTTCTCATATGCAGTATTATCTTCTATGTTAAAGTTGTAAAGCCAAAAGCTAATATCAGAGAAATAAATATTTATATTATGTGTTTATACAGTGAATCAATTCTGTGTAACTAAATAGAGGCAGCCAATGTTTGTACTTCCAGCTCCTTTCTCTGTGAAACATTGTCAATTTAAGAGAAAAGATAGAAAACACTTCAGGTTTAGCCACTGGATGCTCATCATCCCTTGCCTTTGATTTGTTTAAACTTCCTAGGGACTAGCACACATTTAAAAATGAGGGTACTCAGAAAAGACAAGACATTTAAAAATTGTGCAACAGCTTCTGAAGTCTGCTAACTGATTGCTTGATACTTACGATGTGCAAAGAAGCATCCTGCCACTGATTTTAACAATTTGTATTTCAGCGCTTTTACGAGTTCAATTTTATTTTATATGTTAAAGCTGCATATAGCTGGGAACGGATACCTTCAGGTGTAGAAAAGATTTCAAACACCAGAACAACAATAAACACCAGTATATAAACCTGCGGTCTAATAATCCGATCCATTTGGCTCATAAACCCCAAATTTCAGTGTGCCATAAAATCAACAGACATCCACTAAACTGACCACATTAACTACCACACACCAGCAATGAAAACAAGGAGAGAGCTTCCCTAAGGCAGTGAAGCACTCTCAGTATGATCCCTCATCCCAGGAAGATGTTCAGCTCCTTCAGTTTTGGGGAACAGGTGATTTTGCTAGTATGGTTTGCTAAATTTTGGTGATGCAGTTAAGACAGTCAAGTGCAAAAGTGGGGATAATTCCAAGAACGCTCAGCTGCTGGCAGTTTCCTCCCAGTTATACCATAAGAGTACTACACTGCTGCTGCATTGCATTTTGCTGCCATGTGAGAAAAGACGGACAGCCTTCCTCTTGCAGTTTCATGATAATTGTAAGACATCTACCTGAAAACCACCATGAAAAAAGGAGAAATCTACAGACTGCATGGACCAAGACCGAATGGGATATTTTAAAAAAAAAGAAAAAATGAAAAAGAAACGGAGTTATCTCTGTTCCCTCCCTCCTTCTTTGTAAATCCTTGCATGAAAGCATGAAAGCCCTTTTCTGGACTTTTTCCTTTCTCCTATACAGGGCTTTAACTACATGAAAGTTCTTAACACAATGAATGCAAAGTGACTCAAGCAATGTGGGAAAGAGGAACTCCAATTCATGTTTCAGATATCTTTCAGTAACAGTCCCTTCTCCAACAATTCATCCTACCCTGTATTCTCTCCCCAGTTCTCCCAGTCAGCTCTTTTTGCTAGCTTCCCTACCTCTATCTAAAGCTACATATTTGGACTCCAAAGCCACAGATTGCTACATTCACAGAAAGACCATCCAAAACCAAAACACAAATCAATATAGCACCTCCTGGGCAAGAGAAATGGTTGTTTCAGATTCAAATGCTGCAACCATAAATACCAACACTTTCTGCAAAATGTTACCTCTACTACTTGATCGATATCACCAGAAAAAAAAAAATGAAATTTAGCCAAGAGCAGCTCAAAGAGAAATATTTCCTGAAGACAGGAAACTGAATCCTGAACTGGAAAGAACCTACTGGGAAAGTACACAGAACCCGATGGGACCCTCCCTGGCCATGATCATTGGACTTTTGGTAGGATAACTGTGCATAAAGATCCATTCCCTAATGTTATGCTTCACTTCTTAAAAAAACAATTCAGCTTAAGAAAGACACTTTATGTTCCTATATCAATTACTGATTATGAGCTCTCAAAATAAAACTCCAAGGTCATAAGGGATACTGTAACTCAAAGCCAACTGCAGACATACAACATAAGAACTGTCGTGAGGCATTCACAGCCGGTGTTTTGCTGGATCTGAAGTACTTCTACACACCTCCATAGTTCTTACAAACATAGTGATATCCATACTACTGCCTGATACCCAGATGTGCAACAGCTTCAGCCCATGCGTTGAACTCCCTGCAAGACAAACTCAGACAAAAGCTAGATATGTGCCCCTGTAGTCTCTAGAAACTCAACACATACGTCAAAGAGACATGGCCAGAAGTATTAGAGAAATATGTGGCTACCATCATAGACATGGCAAGAGCAACAGCTACAGAGACTGACAATCAATCCGTTCCTGGCAACAGAGAGGTCCGGCTTTTGACTTAGAGGGCAAGTTACACTACCTACTGCTTAGACAAGCCCCAGTCTTGAACTATAAATTAGACTCCCCAAACAGCAGGATTAGTGCAGCTGACTTCGCCTTTGATCTTGCTGACATATATGAACTGAGCCCTGTGTAGCTTTTTATCATGCATGTGTTTGTATTCATGTGTGTTTGCACATGTGTTCTTCAGATGCTACACATAAAAAAAAGTTTCAGCATAGCTTGCAAATACCTGTCCTAGTAGTGTGCAGCTTCTCTGCTTCTTTCAGTGCTTAAATGTGGCTCTGAGGCCACTCCAGTTAAAGCCACGATTCTATCCGCACACACAGCGACACGGCTGTGTTATTCTGTAAGCGTACCCAATTTAATGTAACAGCCCTACACGGCACCTATTAAAAGCAGACGAGACTTCCACTCATTTCAGGAGATTTGCCCTGCTATTTTAAACTCAACAGGTCAGCGAGCAGATCCGAGGCTCCACTGTTAGTCAAGCATCTGTAGAAGTGTTTCTCTTAGCAGGAAAAAAACCCAAAAAACAGCTCAGGATGCTCTATACCCTTTACATCTGCTGCTCAGCTGGAGACGCGGTTAAAAGGCCACTAGAAGCGCAAGGTGACCGACCTTGCAGGCTGGGCGAGCCGGGCAGCAATTTGCTGTTTGCATTAGAAGTATCAGCCCTCGCTGCTTCTTTTTGACAGACCAAAGCAGCTCCTGTCCCAAATACACCAAAGCCAGGCTGGCAGCTGGCAGCTCTCCATCCCGGTGCTGGCGCTGGGCTGTAGAGCCTCCTCCTGGGCACCGGGGTTTCTACAGCAGGCTGGCAGAATGCGAACCCTCCCGCTGCTGTTAATAATCCTGATTTTGCTCACCCGAGCTCTGCCGGGCGTAGCGGTAGGGCCAGAATTGCTGTCACCAGAATTGCTGTCACCCTCGCAGTCAGCAGGAGAGCAGACGCCTCTTTCCCATTGCAGCACCTGCCTTCAAATGCTGCACGTCTTCTGTGTTTCACAATCCCGCACCAGAATAAAGTACCATTGTTTCACTTTGCTGCAAGGAAAAGGTCACGCTAGCTGAAAAAAAGCTCATCGGAGAGAACCGGTGGTCTTTGTGACAACCTCCTGTAACAAGAGCTAAAACATTTCTTATTAGGGAAGCTGATTTTTCGGATGTGTGCAGGAGCCCTGTAGCAGTAAGCAGCAAAGAAAGCAAACCTTAGTTTCAGTAGGTTTTAGGCTCTTTTTACATACAGAGGAATAAGGTGCTAAGAATCTTACCAGGCATATGTTTTTCCTGCCATCTGCAACACATTTTAAATTCCTTTTGCATCTTGTAATGTATTCTCTCTGTTTAGCATAATAACTAACACCTTTAAACATCAACCTTTATATACTCTTCTTAGGAATTTGTGGAGAAGTGTTAATTCTTTTACACATATTTAAGCTGCTAAAATAATTATGTCTGGTAGTATAAACAGTCAAAACCACAGAATGAAGGTTCCCTTCCCAGGGAGATAGCACCCATTAACCAGGTACGAAGGGGAGCATACATCATAGTTCACTGAAAACGTAATTTCATTTTGCTAGTAATGGGAGTGCTGATACTTTGATATCGTAATGGAGTTTTAAGCACCAAGCTTGTTATTTCAACCAGAAACTTTAATGTAATTACGCATTTTTACTTTACTAAGCAGAAAGGAAGATTAGTATGCAGAGTTTTTGTACACGTATTGTGGGGAATAAGACAGAGATATCCAAGCGATATTTCAAGATGCTAAAGTCATTCAAAAGAAATGGCAGGTGGCAATTTTAAAGAGAAATTACCCAGAAAAGCTTTTATTGTTGATCACTTGTTATAAGATTTGCCATTTGCAAGTAATTGTACATTCAGCTGAAACTGACCTTTTATAAGAGCCAAGTGGTAATATAAATGAAATGAATATATTCTTTATTGCAGTAATATAAAAAGAATGGCCTGAGCTTTTAACATAGTGCTTGACCTCTCTGGTGTCTGAACACCACCTAATCTCAGGAGTATTTCACAATAGCATATGATGAAATCAGTACTAATGCAGCATTAGAACAGTTTAACAGATTAACACTTACAAGTGTAGAAAATATTATAGCTTTAGGTATGCTTTTTGATTACAAATCAGACGGACGACAGAAAGGAAAAAGATTCATCATTACACTAATCATTAAAGCATCACCTTTTCTGTTTTAAAGTCCCTCTTTCCAAGATACTCCACCACAAAGTCACATCAGAAAACTCCACATGCTGAGATGTAAAACTTGCAGTCAAGAATGAATTATTTATAAGCATTAAAAACATGCTATTTCCCCTCAAAGGCCCTGATCCTACAAACAGCACCTTTAGGCTTAGATGTGCACACATAAGTTGTATTCCCTTTAATGGCAGCAGTCACATACAAACTAATAAATATGTAAAAAAGTGACAGAAAAGCCAGGTCTTAGAAAAGCTGTACTTCTAGCGGCACACACAGGTTTATTAGCATGCACAATAGGAAGATAAGAAAGACCATAAAGGAGGGTGACCAGAGAGTCTCCTGATGCTGCAGTGACTGAAATTGCAAAGAGGGGTGAGGAGCAGTCATACACAGTGTGGAAGATACTACTACTACAGGGCTAAAACAAGAAAAGTGCAAAGTTTACACGAAATTCCACATCCATCCTCACTGTCACGACTGAGATCAGGCGTGAATTAATCTCTAATGGCCCTGTTCAGATTTCACAAATTTGCATTCACTCTAGTATTGATTTCAGTAAGGCTGTTCCTACTTTTCACTCCCGAGAGAACCACACAAGGTGCCTGTGAATCCCCATTTGCCTCCTGGTTCGCAGGCACTTTCTTCACACAACTCCCAGTGACAGCAGCAGGGAAGCAGTAAAATAAGACATTAATTAAGAAGTGCTTTGATGCAGACTTGGTCAAGAAGATTTTCCGCTGTTCTCCTGTCAATCTATCACTACATTTTACAGCTACTGAAAGGAAAGCAAAACACTCAGAAAGAGTATCTTGGGAACATCTGACACGGACTAATAGCTCAATTGCACGACTGACTACTGAGTTTATTTTTATTATTATTATTACCACTTTAGAGCTACAAGCAACTGTGTTATGTTTGCTAGCTCTCTTCAGTCAACGCCTCTGTGTTATGCCAGTATGAAGCCCATTCATCAAAGCACAATTTCAAGTGACTCCTGACCTTCAAAATGAAGGGTTTGCTTCTTCTTTCATTTCAGCTACTTTCACTACGGTGTCACTGTGTTGCCAGAATCTCACCTCGTTCATCATCTGCACAGGAGAACAAAGCACACGAACTTCTTATGCAGCATTTAGAATGCAACATCTTTACAGTTGGATGCTTCACCAGAAAACTTCTAATTTTTCTCTGAGTATACTACTATTCAGCATCTAGTTAAAAAAAAAAAACACACACAAAAAACCCAACAAACACAAATGACCCACAAAACCACCACACCCTTCACCTTTGAAAATATCTACATCATCTGAAAGCAGAAAGGCGCAAATCAGACCCATACACTACTTTCAAACAGTCAGACATTCACTTTCATTCAGAAAACTTTGATGCAAGGACACACTCCACCTTTAACTTCAATGTTTCATTTTCATGGCTTTCCCTAAGATGATGTAAATTATTGAAATCACGGTTGGAGTTAAACAAGTAATGCTAACAGATATCTGCTGTGACTTTTCTCTTTTGTATTGACTTCCAAGTGACAGATTTTCCTACAGCAAAACACTTCCTGCAAAGTCCTTTAGGAGCCCCACTCAGTGCTCAAGAATGCTGGGTCACGGCAGCGTGAAGCTGACAGTTCAACTCTTCGTCACACGCAGGATACTCCACAGCAGCTTTACAAGAAGGCAGACTTTACAAGGACAGCCCAGCATACACCCCAAGCTACTGCTACCCACCCTGCATGAGACTGATGTACAGACTCAAGCCCACAGCAGCATATGAGGTATACTTCAAATTTTCTTCCTTCCCTGTTTCCCAAAGTTCCTTTACTGAGGACTTACTTTGACAGCCCATGTTGGAAGCCAACTTTATATGCTGCACTCTGAACAATTTAGCATTGTGGTAAAAGCATAGCAGACGACCATAATCACATTATTACCAACTTCAACACATTTCATGTGCAACAAAATACTGTAGGAAAACCTTGCCTCACAGTACAAAAACAGACAGCTTTTTAAATATGTAACTTCCACCTTCTCCATTCAAAAGTGAGTGCCAGCATAAACAATTTTACCAAAGTTAGCTAAAAAGTCTGGCTTTGCAGCTTCATTCAACAGAAGGGTACCTCTGTGACTGCAGCCTCTCCAATTTAAACAGATTCTTCAGCTCTTTGCATTTGCACATACACACTTTACATCAGTACACACACACCACCTCTCCATCAAGTTTCAACAGTTCTAGCTAGAAAGCAGGTTCTAAACAATGACAAATGAAAACATACAGCTCCTGATAAATCAAAACACATCAACCATATTGTACATTACTATTTTCCATCATATTATCAAGCCACTGATGCAAAAACCTTTTGAAAACACAATGTTCAAAAATATGACTGTAATTAAAGTTCTTTGAACTCTTTAAAACATCAGGCATTTGACAGACTACACTTCTTTCATAACAGTAACAAATTACTTCCTTAACCAAGTCAGTATGGGAGAAAAAGACAGAATGAAAAAAAAATATTCTGAAACCTCTATGTTGATTGCTTTAATTAAACTTCCAACATTGCACTGGGTTGCAAATAGGTAGCTTTCACATTGAGAGCACATGCCACATGAACAGTTCTTACACAACTTCTCAGCCCATAGGAGAAGAGCATACCCCAAAACACACCCTAAAGCAATGACAGTCTTCCAACAACCGAGTAGCTTGAATAGCTACACACAGAACTGCTCAAAAGTCAATACACCAACTGGTAACAAAAACGATAAACCACAAAAAAAAATAAAAGACTTGTAATAGGAAGCTCAGAAAAAATAACTCATGTTATGCATAAATCATGTACTTCTTAACCATAGGACTAGATATTACTTATGAAGCTTAGCAGAAAACTGAAGAGTAATTTTAGATTTAACTACTATTACATATTTAAGCTATCATGAGTTGTTCTGTAGTGATACATGTCAGCCAAAACTTGCAAGTGTCTCACAATTCCTTAAAAAATGCCTGACAACTTTTGCACTGTACATTCAAAAAAATAAATGAGATAATAAAACTCCTCTGTGAGCTGAAAGCAACAAGTGTTTACCCAAAGTTACTAGAAGTCTAAAATTCACTGGAATTTTTTTTTTTTAATGGGACAGGGCATGTCCTACCACCCTGTCTCAAAGAGTCTGCTTCACATCTCTGAATGTGAAGGGAAAGCATGACTGCATATTCAAATGATCTGTGGCTCACAGGAGAGATTTTGTGATTTGATATAACTGATGAGCAACCTAGAGCAAAATGTTTTAAAAAGAGCAGAAAAAGACCAGAGCATCAGTGAGCCTAAGGGATGATGGTGCCTGTGGAACAGTTACACACAAAGGCCCTTTACCCCCCTGCCTTGTCCTAAAGCATGGCAGTGGGTCAGACCTGTGTCCAAAGGAACCAACGCAGCTTTGCAGAGATCTGATCTGTTCTGCATCTGCAATGTGGAACAACCTTCCCTGTATTTTCGTGAACTACATATTCTCTATCCTGAGATTTTCCACATTTATCATTCCTCATGTAAAGTGCTAAATGCTGCACAGTGAATAACCGAGGCTTTATTTCACCTCAAGGAAGATAAATCTACTGCTTCCAACTTTAAAAAGGTACCAAGCAAACTGAGGGACATCTAATTCACTCCACAAGCAGCAGAACCTAACACCACAGGGCCAGTGGCAAAGCAGAAATCTTTCTTGAGGGCTCCAGCAGTCCAATTTAAGCAGCCCAGGCTCATACTTTCTCATATCATTTCTCTCTTTGTCATACCCTCCCACTGCTAAAGGATTATCTGTCCTGAACAGATTTTTATTCATTCGGTCCCAAAGATACAATACGGATAAGGTTGCAGGGAAAAGCAAGAAAATAAAAAAACAATAAAAAACAACCCCAACACCTAAGCAGATTGCGATATAACCTGTTGTAGGCACGTTTCAGCAGCAGGAAGAGGTAAGTAACACGCTGCCTGGTGTCTCGGCCGGCGGAGCGGGGTGTGTATGTGTTTGGAGGGGGTGTCTGTCCCCAGCAGCCGATGCCTCTGCTCCATTTGGGCTGCAGCGGAGGCGCCCGGCTGCCCCGCCCGGGGGTGCGCGGATGGGCTGGTCCCCCCCCGAGGGGCCGCGGCGGGGTCTCGGGGGGGGTGAGGAGGGGGAGGACTGCCGTCTCCATCCTCCGTCTCCGCCTCCCCCGCGCCCCGTCTCTGCTGGCAGAGGGCAAAGTTATTCCCCGCACACAGCGGAGCGGTGGCAGCAGCCACTGCGGAACCGCCGGCTGCCTCTCGCCGCCCGGCTGCAACTCTCAAGAAGTTTCTGCCGGCGAACAGAACCGCGGCTGAGCCTCGCCCGCGTTCCCCCCCCCCTCTTTTTTTTTTTCTTTTTTCTTTTAATCCCCCTCCTTAGTTGTCATGTGTATCTAATCATTTATTTACACACACGCCCCGCCGGGAAGCCCCCATCTGCCACCCGGGCGGGCAGAGCCGCTCCGCGCCGCGCAGACACCGCGCTAATTCACCGTCCCACCTCCGCGGGGACTGCGCGCATCCGGACGGCGGCTTCCCCCTCCCGGCCCCTCTCCGCCCTGCCCCTTACCTGCGATCTCCTGGTAGGGCACGCTGGCCAGGCTGAAGCCCTTGGCGCTGTACGCCTGCCGCACCTCGCCGCAGCTCCGCGCCTTGCCCTCGCCTCCCGCGGCCGCAAGCGGCAGCAGCAGCAGCAGGAGCGGCGGCAGCAGCAGCCCCGCCAGGGCGCAGCGCCGCGCAGCCCCGAGTGCCGCCGGCATGGCGCGCCGCGTAAATCCCGCGCGGCGCGCAAGTCCCGCGTTGTCGCCGCCGCAGTGTCGCGCCGCCGCCGCGCCCCCCGGCTGCGGGGGCGGTGGCTTGGGAGCCCCCCGGTCGCTGAGGCAAACTTTTGGGAGGCGGGGGGGAGAGGGGCGCGCACACGCACACATGCGCGCACGGCGGGGGCAGGAGGAGAGCGGCAGCGTCGTCCCCTCGGCTCCTTCTCCAAATGCAAAGCGCTCTCGGCCCCCGTCAATTAAAAAAAAAAATTAAAAAAGAAAAAGAAAAAAAGGGAAGTAAAAATCTGTCTGTAGTGAAGACTGAAACCGCGGGCGCGTTGCTGCTGGTGGAGTCCCGGGGCAGTGTCAGCGCGATCCGCCGCCGAGCTGCGCCTGCCGCCTCTGCCGGGCTGGAGGTGGCGGGGAAAGCAGCCGGCGTGGGGATGGACCGGACAGCGGCTCCGTGCGTGCCTCTGTGTGTGTGTCTGTATGGCTGTGTGTGGATGTGCATGCGTGTGGTGCACTGGGTGCGTGTGCCTGTATTTACGGGATCCGGGGAAACCTCTGCTCCGCGCAGCGCTGGAGCAGCCTCCTGAGCCAGGCTGGGAGAAATCCTGGAGACAGACACAGCGAGGGAGAGCTACAGGCACACACACACACACGAACACACACACAGAGAGAGAAACGTGCTACACATTGCATCGCCGAAATACAGGAGCAGAAAGCAAATCCTGGCGTGGATCGCTGTTTGCTGGCGGAAGGAAGAAAAAGCACCCGCAGCCCCCAAAACTTCCTCCTCACCACAAATCCAGCTGCTCCTAGCCCCAAAATTACAAATTGCCAGCTAGCGAGAAGTCAAAAAAAAGATACTCTTCTGCTGTACGTCAGATTTGGAGTGAAGCCTGTGAATACTTTTTTTTCATTAATTATTATTTGTTGCACACATAAGTGCCCGGACTGAAGAGATAGAATGAGGACGAGTCCATCATCTAAACGAGATGGAAGGAAGTGTCAGACAGA
>VZTO01016685.1:28289-74213 GCA_013400615.1 Syrrhaptes paradoxus | reverse complement strand
TTTTGGCTTGTGGGCTGCGGCAGTCCCGGGGCAGGGGGGGTCTCTGCCATGGAGCCTTTTGCAGGAGGAAGAGGAAGAGGGATGAAGGACTCATGAAAGAGATTTTTCTGGGGTCAAAACCACTCTTCCCAATACGGGAGATACCACAGGGCTGGATGGGGATGGGGTCACTGGCTCCAGCCTGGGGTCACCGTCCCGCCAGACCTTGGGGTGCAGCCGGCAAATGAAACCCTGGGAAGGGCTTTGGTGGTGATGGGGGGTGAGTCTGGGGGGGGGTTTGCTGGATACAGCCCCTGGGGGGGTGCGCTGGAGATGGGACTTGGTTGCTTCTCCCAGCCCAGATGTTTGCAGCTGGGGGAGCAATGCATGGTGGGGCTGGGGGGCAATGCCTGGCAGAGCTGGGGGGCAATGCATTGTGAGGTGCAGGGTCATGGACCGCAGGGTGCATGGGGGATGTCTTGGGGGCCTGGGGGCGATGCATCGTGTGGGGTTGTGCATTGGGGGGTCTGGGGTGGGGTGTTGGGGGTCTAGGAAGCTGTGGGAGGGGCAGAGGATGATGTCCTGGGGGATGTGGGGGTGCCGCAGGGGTGGATTTGGGGTGCTGCAGTGCAGGGGGCAGGGTAAGGTTGGGGGGTGTAAGGGGGGTGCAGTAGGAGCTCTGGGGGGGATGCACTGTGGGGTGCGGGGCTCATGCACTGGGGGTCCAGAACAGGGTGGTGCAGGGTAACGCCTGGGGGTAGGGGAGCTGCACCGAGGGGCCTGTGGGGACAATGCGCCGCAGGGACAGTGTCAGCTGGGGACACAGGTGATGCGCTGTGGCAGGTCCTCCCACTGCTGGCACGTGGGGTCCTGCAGCAGCCCCCCACCCTTTCCTGCTCAAGGGGAGCTCCCAGCTGGTTTGGAGGGTGCAGGGGGGGTTCTGCCATACCCATTGGCACCACCAGATGGGTGCTGCTCCCTGGGAAGTAGCTGGGGGGTCCCTGGGGGGTCACAGGACAGGAGGGGGTGGCAGAAGCCCCTTCCCTGCCAGCACACCCCCTTTCCCCACTGGTATTTATTAATGATGCCCTAACTCATGCTTGTTCTTGGGCCAAGGCCCGATATAAGTGGTTATTTTTTTCCCATCTTTATTTATTTCCATCCTTAAGACTCTGGGGTCTGGGTGGGGAGATGATGGGGGGTAGTGGGGGCAGCCCCAAAGCACTGGAGGAATAAAGCAGAAACTTCAGCACGGGAGGAATCCCAGCGGGTGTCCTTGGCAGGGGCGGCCGAGCGGAGTTGGGGGTGCGGTGGGATGGGGGGGGGCTGAGTTCCATCCCCACCTCCAGCTGGGACGGCTCCTGCGGCCACCCCAGCCCTGCCAGCACCTGCCAGAGTCTGCAAAAAGGAGGGGAAAAAAAAAAGAAAAATTGCAAAAGAAGGAAAAAAAAAAAAAAGGCAAGAGGAGCCGAGCAGGACTGCATTGCAGTGCCACGGCCGAGCCCCCCCGCGCCGCTCGGCCACCTTGACACCCTCCTGGCTTCACCCAGGGTGCTGGGATGGGCCCTTCTGCCCCAAAGTCTGTTCCGTGGGGCTGGGGGCAGCTTTGCACCCAGAGCCGAGGGGTCCGGCTCCCCCCTCCTTGGGCACCATGCGTGGCGGGGACAGGGGATGTGACCAAGGACACCTGGTGATGCGGTGGCAAAGTGGGGACAGTGGGGGACTGGGGGCTGAGGGGACGTGCCCAAGGACACCCTGCCCCACAGCCTGCCCTCCTGCCCCACACGCTGCCCAACCTGCCCAGGCTGCCCCTCAGGACCCTGCCCCACACCTGCCCCACGCTGCCCAGCCCTGATACCTCATGTGGGTGGCAGGAGCAGCCCCCCCATCCCCACACTGGGGCTGCAGCATCCTGTGGGGCTCAAGGGGACACAGTGGGGGGGGGGGGGCAGCAACAGGGTCCCCATGAGCCTGTGCCCCCCAGCCCCTCCTGTGCCTCAGTTTCCCCCGTCCTCAGCCCCACCAGCAAGCACATGGGCTGCTGGGGCAGGTGACTGAACAATTAATGATGCTAATTAGCTCGCCCTCTTCAAAAATAGCCACCGCAGCGAGACCTGATGCTGCCTGCACCCCCCAGCCCTGGGCTGCACCCTAAAGTCCCCCCCAGGTGACCCCCACAGCAGCATTCCTCCTGGCCGAGCGTCTGCACCGCGGCTTGTCCCCCCCCTGTGTCCCCCCGCCGCCGGGGCTCCCGCGCCCGCTGGGAGGGTTTTTCTCATTGCGTTAGAAATGAGTTCCAGAAATCAATCAGCACTGAGAGGGGGACACGCTGTGCCGGTGCCGCCCCCGCGACGTGCCGGGGTTTGCACGGTACATGTGCGTGTGCCGGCGCACAAACACTCCAGTGCTCCCTGCACTGTGCACCGTCCCTGTGCAGCAGCACACACACATGCACACGCGTGCAAATATGACCCACGAGCAGCTGTACGTGTGCGTGTGGAGGATGTGTGTGCAAATGCTCACACAGCGTGCAGGCACTGGCATGCACACACCCGTGTGGGTACGCACACACTTGCGTGCACGAGTGCTTGCAGAGCCACACGAGTGCTGCACACGTGCACGAGCACCCTGACACACCTGTGAGCAGCTGGGCTCACACACGTGTGTGGCCGTGTGCACACACCTGTCAGCACTTGCACACATGTGTGCGCTGCCTGTGCACAAGCACGTCCACCCACACACCTGTGTGTGCACAAGCACTCACATGCTTGCACAAGTTTGCATAGTCTCATATATGCTTGCATAGCCCATGCACAAGCACTTGCATGTGTGCACAGACATGCTTGCACACGCATTTGCACAGACCTGCACTCACACCCCATGCACAAGCATTTGCACACACGCACACCCCATACCCACGCACTCACAATGCACACACACCGCCCCAGCATTTGCATCCCTCCCCACACGCCAGCACTCGCACACGCGTGCACACGCTGCAGCACGGGCCACGCAGCAGGCGCTCAGCACCCCGCGGCCCTCGCTGCACCCCTGCCCCAGCCCTGGGGATGGCAGCTCCGCTGGGCCGGCGCGTGCAGCGGGATGTGAGCAGCATGGCAATGGCAGCATCGCAGCCGGTGCCTGGTCGTGCTGCAGAGCGCTGCAGCGGGGCTGTCGCAGCCCGAGCCTGCAGCACCGTGACCCCCAGCACCCTGCAGGGCCGCTGCGCTGGGTGCTCCAGGGTGCTGGGGGGGGGGGGGTTGGCTTGGCTGGGTGCCCCACGCTGGGTGCTGCCCACCCTGTGCTGCACGCTTGGGTGCAGAGCGGGTGCCACTGGCAGGGTGCTCCCCTGGGGTTCCCCCAACCCTTGGTTTGCACCCCCTGCCCTTGCTGCCCTCCCATGGGTCCTGCAGAGAATTGGGGTCCTGCCCGCTCCCCCATTGCACCCCAATGCCCCGTGTCTGGGGGTGCAGGGACAGAGCCAGGACTCAACCTCCCCAACAACCTGAGGGGCAGGATCCGGCACCTGGGGGGCAGGAGGGGGGCATTGCCCAGGGCCCTGCAAAGCTGCTGCCTCGCACTTTGTGGGTGCCATTGCTCGGGGCAGGTGACAGCCCCCCCACCCTGGGTGCTCAGCCCTGCCCGAAATTTTTTTTTGTCCCAACCCCAGGCCCTGCAGAGCTCGCCCCCATCGCACGTTGGCAGAGATGGTTTGCACGGAAATATGGGTCAGGTCAGGGAGCGACTGCTGCAAAACTGCTCCTTCGCCTGCAGCGAGCTGGAAATCCTCCAGGCTGCCGGGCAGCACCTCCTGCCCTCCGGCCACTCCGCTTTCCTCCCAGCAGCTCCCAGTTTGCATGGGCTGCAATGGGGGAAAGAAAACAACCTTCATGCTGGTTTTCTTGTAGCAAAAGCCCCACTTGGAAATGCTCTGGCTGCCCCACGGTTTGGGTAAAAGCCCCGTCCGAGGAGTGGGTTTATGGGATGAAAAGGAGCCGTGAGATCGTGGTGGGGCTGGGGGGAGCTGCTGGCCACATGGCAAGTGGGGTGCAGCATCCTGTACCCATCTCTGTCACCCCATAAAAATGCCCCCATGCCATCCCCTTCTTCCCAGCAGGCTGGCTTGCAAGGATGCCTGGAGCTCCCAGTGCCTCCCAGTGCTGCCAGGGAGGAGGGATGCTCCTGAGGTCCAGGACCTTGGTGGGTGCATCCTCTGAATTGTCACATCCTGCACACGAGGCCCGAGGTCAGGCAGGGCTCTGGTGTTGCCTTGGATGGAGGGATCCTGCGGTGGCCTCTGGGGACCTGGCCCACGCAGCAGAGACAGCCCTGAGCATCCTCCTTGGCTGTGCTGCAGGATGTCCCCAGCCCCCATGAGTGACCCCAAACCTTCATCCTCTGCGGGCCAGACCCCACGCTCCACTCGCGAGCACCCAAAACCTTTGGGGCTGGGATGTGGGGGTGACTGCAAGAAAAACCTGGGGGGCTTGAAAGAACGGCTGGGAAGATACTGAGATGTTGGGGTCTTGGCTTGTCTCATCCAGCCATCTTCATCCTCGTGGGACAAGGACAGGTCTCCGTCCCCTCGCTGCTGGGCTCTTTGGGCGCCAGTACTGATCCTCCGCCCCCCTCCTGCCCTGACGCCGGGTCGGAGGCTGTGGGACTCACCCCAGGGGGGCATTTTGTGGCCCGTTATTACTTCTGTGTCCCAGCCAAATTGTGGGTTGACAACCTCAAGCAACCAAAAGCTCCCGAGGGCTTTGGAGATGTCAAGGGTCAGGAAATGTGGGGGTCAATTGGGCTCCCCATGGCTTGTGAGGGCATCCACCTGTCTGGACCCTCACATTCTCCACGACTGTTGGGCTCTTGCCCCTCTAGCAGAAGATCGAGCGCTGTGCCATAGCCCAGCTTTCCCACGCAGATGTTGTCCTCAGTGCAGATGCTGCTCAGGGAGGGGTGGGGACAGCAGGGACCTGGGTGACCACTGAGGCGACATTGTGTTTCAGGGAGCCCCTGACCCACCATGACGTTCAAGCAAGCGTCCATGATGGCCCCGGAGGCCACGGCCACCACGATACCTGTGGCCACCATGGAGAACTCCACCGAGGCTGCGGGGCCGGGCGAGAGCAAGGAGGACATGTTCACCAAGCTGAGGGACAAGTTCATGAATGAGCTCAACAAGATCCCCCGTGAGTAGCTGCCTCCTTTTCTGCATGTGTCACCCTCCTCATGACTCCAACCACCGCTCCATTCCCAGTGGGACACGGTGGTGGTGTGGTTGGGCTTGGAGGGGCTGATGGTGACACCGGCTTTTTCCCGCAGTGCCACCCTGGGCACTCATCGCCATTGCGGTGGTGGCCGGACTCCTCATCCTCACCTGCTGCTTCTGCATCTGCAAGAAGTGCTGCTGCAAGAAGAAGAAGAACAAGAAGGAGAAGGGCAAAGGCATGAAGAACGCCATGAACATGAAGGACATGAAGTCGGGCAACCAGGTGACGTCATTCTGGACTGCTTGGCCCCATCCTGCACTTGGTGCTGTAGGACGATCCCTCTGGTTGAGTTACGAACTGTGTTGAGGCAGTTGTATCCCAGGCAGCAGAGAGGGACGGAGCCACCAGGATCCTGGGATGGGACAGTGCAGGTGTGACCCTTGAGCTGGGACAGCAGCACTGTCCTCCTCCAGTGCCTGGGGGCCTGGGTGGGACCAGGCTTAGGGTGCTCTGGACCTGCCAGTGCTTCACGTGAACCAGCAAATGTTCATTTAAACCCTCGCATCTCCCCACCTTCCTGTGAGCTGTCCTCATTCCATTGAACTCAGCTGAGAGGGGAGGACCACCAGGGCAAACCAGTTTGGGATCCCCGAAAAGCCAGGGCTCAAGAAGCGGGTGCTGGTGCACGGAGCAGAGCTGGGGCCATCTCCCCGTTGTGGGGGGCAAGCAGGAAGGAGGGTGTGGGACCAGTGGGCTTGGGACCAGTGCCCCTGACCCATGGCTGTTTGGAGGGGGTGGGAGATGTGGGGTGGGATTCCCTGATGGAGAACGAGGGCTGCCGTCCCCTGGGGCTTGATGGGGCCGTACAAACCCCGATTCCCCACCTCGCCGCGGGTCCTGTGTTGATGCTTTCTGTAACGTGACTCTCTTCCCTCCTGCCGCCCTGTCTGCGTGTTCCTGCTGCGTCCTGGGACACCCTCCTTGGTAAGTGCCACCATGAGCCTCCTTCTCCATCCGCTGCTTCCAGGGTGGGACAGGGGACCTGGGGACATGTCAGAGAGGTGATGAGGAGCTGGGGCTCCCACCGCATGGACCATGGCTTGGAGATGCATGGAAAGGGGTGGCTTTCCCTTAGACATAGGAGAATTAGGCTGTATTTCTATTGCAAAGTTAATAAAAAATTGATGGGGGTGGAGTGTCCCCGCACCCTTTGCTTGCAGGCTTGCATGCAGCCCCCCCAGTACAAGCACCAGCTCTCCCACTGGGGCTGACCCTGCGTCCCGGCGTCCTGAAGCATCCCCCCACACCATCAGGGCTACTCTCCCGGAGCTTTGTGTCCCCAGCAGGGGGGGTCTCCTTGCCCCTCATGGGCAGAGCCCAGGGGCTGTTGTGCCAGTAGGGTTGGGGTGCTGGAGGTCCCCAGAGGCATGGGGATGGGGCCCTGTGCTGAGCTGGGCACGTTGGCTGCCGTTGCAGGGTGAACAGGACGATGATGATGCGGAGACGGGTCTGACGGAGGGGGAAGGCGAGGAGGAGGAGAAGGAGCCGGAGAACCTGGGCAAGCTGCAGTTCTCGCTGGATTACGATTTCCAGGCAAACCAGGTGATGAAGGGGCTGAGGTTTGGCTGAGGAAGCGGGGGAGTGGGGTTTGCCCAGGGAGGGTGTTTGAGGAGAAATCTCCCTGTTGGACCTGGATGGCACGGGAGGGAGGGGGGAGCTGGGCGCTGTGACCTGGGCAGTGCTGTCCTGAGCTGGAGATGAGCCCCAGACTGAAGACCCCTCCTCTCCCTGCTCCAGCTGACAGTGGGGATCCTCCAAGCTGCCGAACTGCCCGCGTTGGACATGGGCGGCACCTCGGACCCATACGTCAAGGTGTTCCTGCTCCCCGACAAGAAGAAAAAGTATGAGACCAAAGTGCAAAAGAAGACACTCAACCCTGCCTTCAATGAGACCTTCACCTTCAAGGTGAGCCTCCTCCTGCCCACAACACGGGGCTTTGTCTCCTTCTCCCATCTTCCCCCCACTGTGTCCCTGTCCCACACTTTGACCCTCACTGCTGGGAGTGGGTGGTCCTGGCTTGGGCCCCTCTGAGCCCGTTGCCAGCCTGGTGACCCTCTTTGTGCAGGTCCCCTACCAGGAACTGGGCGGGAAGACGCTGGTGATGGCCATCTACGACTTTGATCGCTTCTCCAAGCACGATATCATCGGTGAGGTGAAGGTGCCCATGAACACGGTGGACCTGGGCCAGCCCATCGAGGAGTGGCGGGACCTGCAGAGCGGCGAGAAGGAGGAGGTGAGAGCAGGACCAGCACGACCCAGCTGATATCCTTGGCCAGGGGGGCTGAGGTGTGGGGTGGGCGTGGGGATGGCTTTCAGGGCCATCGCACAGTGCTCAGGATGGTGATTGCTGTGGGGTCCCACCTGATGGCCATGCACGATCTGGCCATGAGCGCTGGGCAGGATCTGCCCCTGGTGTTCCCCCATGTGAAAGCCTTTCTGTAACAAAAATGAGAAGTATGAATGTCTTGGGTGCTGCGCTGGGACGGGCCTGCCCCAGACCCAAGTTATGAAACCGTTGTGCTGGTGCATGGGGTGCCTACATCGAAGGCTGAACAGGGTTAGAAGGGACCTGGATGTGGGACGATGTCCCGATGCTGCGGTACGGTGCACTGGCAAGGCTTTGATACCTGCTCCCTGCTCTGCCTGGCAGCCAGAGAAGTTGGGAGATATCTGCATCTCCCTCCGGTACGTGCCCACAGCCGGGAAACTCACTGTCTGCATCCTGGAGGCCAAGAACCTGAAGAAGATGGATGTCGGTGGTCTCTCAGGTGAGTGTCAGCTCGTGGACATCCTCCTCCCACCCCGCTGTGGGGCTCTCAGCATCGCGTGTTGGGGAAGGACACTGGGATGATCAGTCTTGGGGGGCTTGGGGAAACCCCCTCCAGTGTCTGGGACCTCCTGCACTGGAGTCAGACCAAGGTCTGCCTGGGGGGTGAGGGGAGATGGGGATGGAATGAACCCCCAGCCTTTAGGAAGGTCATATAGAATTTGGGCTGCCTCTGTGTCCAGGGCCAGGACGCTGCAGGACCTGAGTGGGGGAAATGCTCGTCTGCCACTTGCTCCTGGTCCTGCTCCTCCTTGGGGCCAAGGACCTCAGTTGACCATGTTTCATAGTGGAGGAGTCTTCCCAACTCCATCCCAGGGCTGAGCTCTCTGCTCAGGGGTCCTCAGCTCTCTTCAGACGTGCCCTGACCCGGAGAAGATCAGTACCCGCACGGATGGAAGGGTTCAGCTTCATTGCTGGGGTGTCCTGCTCCAGAAAGGGGGGGTGACAGGCCAGCACTCACTTGACTGTGCCCAGCCTTCCTACAAGGGAACCCACAGGATGCAGAAGAGCTCCATCCCTTGGCCAGTTTCTCCCACAAATCCTCTCCAAATATTTTGGCTTTGGCCTCCATCCACAAGCCTCTACTTGTGGAGGTCTCTTTACCCCATGGTGCACCTTATAATGGACTGAGGCTTCAGGAGCCAGGCTGATGGTGTCCCCTGGGCTGATGCACCCTCCTGCCCCCCCAGATCCCTATGTGAAGATCCACCTGCTGCAGAATGGCAAGAGGTTGAAGAAGAAGAAGACCACAGTCAAGAAGAAGACCCTGAACCCCTACTTCAACGAGTCCTTCAGCTTTGAGATCCCCTTTGAGCAGATACAGGTTTGTCTGATGACCTCACTGGGAGGTGGGCAGGGTGGGGGTGATGGGCGAGGTCCTGCCCAAGCCCATGTCCCAACCCGTGGCCCAACTTCCCCAGCAGCCCGAGCGGCTCCTGCCAAGCTCCTGGTCTGGTCACCCATGAAATATTTCCAGTCCCAACCTGGGCCTGGGCTGATGCTGACAGCAGCTGGTGCAGGGGCAGAGGGGGAAGGCTGGGCAGCACCCGTGGGAGATGCAACCCCAACCCAGATCATGGCTGGAATGGGGCTTCCTCTGCTCCTGGTCCTTTAGCACTCACCCCAGGTGTAGCAGGGACCCCCCAGGGGTCATAGCGGCATTTTGGACCGTAGGTAGGTGCCTTCTGCCCCTCCGTGTCCCCTCCCAGCCCCATCAAGCCCTGTAGCCCACAGCCCTTGCCCAGCCCCACACCAGCCCTCGGTGACCTTTCCTAGATGGCCATGTCGGGATGAACTGGGGCCCCACCGTCGCTCTACAGCCCTGGGCTCCTCGGGGAGGGAAGTGGAGGAAGCTATGGGCACGGAGGGGACCCTGCCCCAGAATGGGTCATGATGGGGCTCAGCCTTGGGGGATCCCTGGGTCACCGTGCTGAGCCACCCTGGGGCTGGGGACAGTGCGGAGGCTGTGGAGCAATCACGGCCGCTGTGCCTTTCCGCCCCTCTGAAGAAGGTTTCCTCCTTTAGAAAGTGCAAGTGGTCATCACGGTGCTGGACTATGACAAGCTGGGGAAGAACGAAGCCATCGGCAAGATCTTCACAGGCTGCAATTCCACCGGCACGGAGCTGAGGCACTGGTCCGACATGCTGGCCAACCCCCGGCGGCCCATCGCCCAGTGGCACTCGCTGAAGCCAGAGGAAGAAGTAGACGCAGCTCTCGGGAAGAACAAATAGGAGGATCTGCCGGCCAGCGCGGCCCGGCTCCACGGACAGTCGAAGCGACCCAGAGCTACTGATACCTCAGTTACGCAACCTTCGGTTTTGTTATTTTTTGTTCTGTTTTAAGCTGAAATACCCTTTGATGGCTGTGGGAGGGTTTCCAGACAGTCCCAAGAGCTTCCAGGGGAAGAGGTTAAAGACACGGATGGTTCTTTTCGTTCTTCAGCATCGCTCCCTTCTGTTGCATGTCCCACCGCCTCCGCCCGCCATCCCTTCCCGGTGCAAAGCTGGGACCTTCCCCGGTGGCCTCATCGCTGCTGCCGTCCTTCCCTTGGCTTCGTGTGGGGAACCGTCAATCGCTGCACGGAGGTGACACCGCAGGCTGGTAAGGCAAGATGAGCAGACCCGCTGTGCTTCTCCGGGGCACGAGCAGCTGTGTGGACGTGGAAAGGATGGAGAAGATGCTCTGCAGGAGACCTGGGTGCCTCCTGCTCCCGCGCTGCCTCCCTCTGCCCCGCAGGGCGAGGGCGGTGGGTTTGGGCTGAGGATGGCAAGTGTCCCCGGCTCCAGGTTTGGCTTCTTCTGGGAAGAGGTTTGCAGGGACCAGAGGGTCCCGCTGCGGCCGGCGTGGTGGTGGGGTGCCGTGCCCTCAGCGTTGCAGCTGGAGCCGTGAGGATCTGAGTGTGGGGAGCCCCGGGGGTCTGCTTTGAGAAGACACATGGTGGGATGTGCATGCGACACATCGGTGGTGCTGTGCAGACCACCACCACCTCTGTCAAGTGACCGTTGCGTCCCCAGAGCCAGGCAGGGACAGCTCTGGGTGATCAGCACGTGTGTCCCACCAGGTTTGGCTGAAACCTGTAGATCCAGATGCTTCCCCAAGGCAGCTTGACGCTGAGAGGTCTCCAAATGGGAGGGGGGCAGCCCCCCAGAGCAGCGCCAGGTGCCTCCACACAGGCCATCACATGTCCTCAGGGCTCAGCCCCTCCATGGGCACCCCAGAGCAGCCCCAGGGCCACCTCAGCACTGCCCCGGGGCAACTGGGCGGCTGTCGGGAGCTCCAGCCCCACCACTGTGTCCCACCACTGTGATGCTGGTGGGAAGGGCAAGAGAACTCATGGCCATCAAGGGACCAAAGCCCCCGACCCCCGCGAGCTGCATGTCCCCACTGGCCCACTGGCTGCTGAACCCACTGGGTCCCACTCCCCACGGGGGTACAAGCCATATCCGTGTCGGTGACAGGGGGCAAGAGCTTCTCCGGGTCACCTCTCCCACCGTGGGATGAGGCAGGACCAAGCGCCTGAGCTGGAAGGCGAATATCAGGAGAGGGTGCAGCAGCCCAGACCAGTTCAGCCCAGTCTGTACTGGAGCACCGAGGTGAGCTGGTGTCCCTATCCTGGCTCCAAGTCCCCAGCAGCCCCATGCTCCCTGCTCCGCTTCGCTTTCCTGGAGGTGGTGGCGCGAGGTTTCGGCACAGTTCAGGCGTTGCACCTCCAGTGGGTGGAGAAGCAGGGCTCCGGGGTGCAGTGGGGGCACTGGGGATGCTGCTCTGGGGGTCCAGTGCCCGGGCTGGGACCTTGGCGCAGGTTGTCCTGAACCTGGGGACAAGGTGCCAAAGCTGAGCTCACCCCGGCACCGCCGGAGCTTTGGCAGCCCCCTGCGGCCCCCGCTTCCCAAAGGGCATCGCAGCCCCGGCTGGAGGTGGGGAGAGGGTGGGACCAGCTCGGGGAGTTCGGTGGGACACGGGGATGAGCCCCTCTCCCTGGAGGGATGTTCAGCTCTGGGACAGGTCCCCAGGGAGGGACGTCTCCGTCCTTGGGGGAGTTCCAGGGGCTGCTTAGCCAAGCCTGGGGTGTGGGCTCTTGGACCAGAGACCTCCAAAGCCACTCCCATCAGCACCGCGGCTGCGTTTGGTCCGTGGCCCAGGTCCTGGTGTTGGTGGCACCGGGGCCACGCCGGGCTCCAGGGCAGGCCAGCGAGTGACCCTGTGGGGTCATCTCCAGCTTTAATTGCTCCCTTTTCCTGCCAGATGTGTCAGCGTCAGCACACGGGGTCCTGCCCGGCTCGTGCAGCCCAAGGGAGGAAACGTCTCGGGGTGTTAACGGGGAGCTGGGGGGCAGCTTAAGTGGCATTGGGTTAAGTGGCAAGGGGTTAAAAAGGAAGGAATTGGAAAGAGCACTAAAATCCTCCTGTTGCAGCCAGCGAGCGTGTGGTCCCGCGACGTTCTGCACACACGCCTGTACACACCCCCCCCTACACACCCCCACGTCTGCACAGCCCCATGGACCCCCACATCTGCACACCCCCACATCTGCACACCTCCACGGACCCCCACATCTGCACAGCCCCCACATCTGCACACCCCCATGGACCCCCACATTCGCACACCACCCCCCACACCCACCCAGACCCCCAGACCCGCTGCATCGCCCAGGGTCTCACCCAGAAGCGAGGGTCCCTCCCGGCTGGTTCCATTCAGACTCTTGAAGCCTTGGGGTGGGGAAACTGTGACTTTAATACATAATTAAATTTTTTTTTTTTTAATAAAAAAGGGAAAAACAACCAACACACTAAAGCCATCTGCGCTGCCTCCGACTCCCCCGTAGCTGTGCGTAGTGAAGCCGTAGGGAGCCATCGCTGTACATAGCCCGAGCAGTGCATGAGCTGCAGCCGCGCAGCAGGAGCAGCATGGTGCGAGCCGCACGCTCTGCCCGCCGGCACCTCCGTCCCCACCGCCTTTCTCCAGCGAGGCAGAAGCGGCCACGAAGAGAACTCATTGCCCGAGTGCTCTCCACCGCCCTGATTATTTCCCCTTAAATAAATAATAATTAAAAAAAAAATCACGCAAAAGAAGAAAATAACGCCAAGAAGCAAAGCATGCCAAGCCAGTCCCGCCAGCGGAGGGTGAGCCGTCACCGACGCAGCCGTGACTTCCATGTGTGTCTTGTTCCTGTATCTTGTCGCGTTTATACCATGGCCGGGTAGCGGCAACATCGTGGCTTCCGTGTCCTGTGTCGCGTTGGTGCGTTTCACCGTCAGAGCAACTTTAGAAGCCATATGAGACCACGGCGTGCCGGGACCCCAGGGGGACCCCGCAGCTGAGCCGTGACCCCCTTCCCCCGTGTGTCCCCTGTCCCCTGGTTTCGGGGGCTCAGCGGCAGAGCCGGGCTGCCAGGACGAGCCGTGTTGGCCACCACCTCAGTGGCCATGGATGCCACCGTCACACTGGGCGAGGGGATGGGGCAGTGCTGGGCACAGGCACCGGGGCCGACCTGCTGGTGGCATTTCTGCAGTGGAAAGGCTGGGATGTGGCAAACGTCTGGTGGCAAAAAGGCTTCTCATAGAGATTTGGGTTATTTCTGCCGCGTCCGGTCGGGTGGTTTCTGTTTTGGTGCCAAGAGCCGCGTTCCCCCCTCCCGGCTGTGCCGCAGTGCAAACCCAACGGTGCCACGGGGACGNCTGTTTTGGTGCCAAGAGCCGCGTCCCCCCCTCCCGGCTGTGCCATGGGGAGGCCACGGGGACACCCGGCTGCGGTCTCCCGGGGATAAAAGGAAGCGAATCCATGAGGCTGGGCAACAAGCTCGGCTTTCTCTTCCTTTTCTCCCCAAACCCGGGAGGGAGGAGCAGCTCGTTGGGAGTCCCAGCTCAGGCGGTTCCGGGACCCCCCGCGCTGGCCCCGCTCTGCCCCGTCCCGGCCCCGCAGCGCTCGGCTCCGGCGGGAAGCTGCTTTTAAAGCCCCTTCCTCTCGTGTGGACTCTGTCGTTCCCGTCTCTTCTCGTTAAATGGTTATTTTGTAATGATATCTGTCTCCTTATTAAAGAAATGAGCTGAAAGGAGCCCCCGCTTCCCTTCTGGTCTTGCTGCTGGGGCTCAGTGGGGTGGCGGGGGGCAGGTCCCAGGGCTGATGGAGGGGTGGGGACATGGAGGATCCCCACAAGGGTCCAGGTCCCCCTGCAACATGGGGGTGCTCACATGTGGTGGGGGTATCTCCAGCGGTGCTGGGGCTGTAGCTGGGTGTTGCTGGCCCAGATGGGGTTGGGTGGGAAGATGTCATAGAAACCCAGGATGGTTTGGGGTGGAAGGGACCTTAAAGCCCACTCAGTGCCACCCCCTGCCATGGGCAGGGACACCTCCCACTAGCCCAGGTTGCCCAAAGCCTCATCCAGCCTGGCCTTGAACCCCTCCAGGGATGGGGCACCCACAGCTTCTCTGGGCACCCTGGGCCCCTGCCTCACCCCCCGCACAGGGAAACATTTCTTCCTCACATCTCATCTCCATCTCCCCTCTTGCAGCTTCAAACCGTTCCCCCTCGTCCTGTCCCTGCACCCCCTGATCCAGAGCCCCCCCATCTCTCCTGTAGCCCCCTTTCAGCACTGGAAGGTGCTGGAAGGTCTCCCCGGAGCCTTCTCTTCTCCAGGCTGCACACCCCCAACTCTCTCAGCCTGTCCTCGCACGGGAGCTGCTCCAGCCTCGGACCATCTCCGGGGCTCCTCTGGCCCCGCTCCAGCAGCTCCGTGTCTGTCCTGTGCTGAGGACCCCAGAGCTGGGGGCAGCACCCCAGGGGGGGTCTCAGCAGAGCGGAGCAGAGGGGGACAATCCCCTCCCTCGCCCTGCTGCTCACGCTGCTGGGGATGTCCCCAGGACACGGGGGGTTTCTGGGCTCCAGCGCACATTGCCGGGGAATGTTCAGCTTCTCATCCCCCAGCACCCCCAAGTCCTTCTCCTCAGGGCTGCTCACCAAAGGTCCCCACCAAGTCCTTCATGCCCAGCACATACCGTTGGTCCATACATTCGTGTTTAGGTCCTGTCCCACTTTGCAGAGGCACCCAACCAACCCCAAGGGAAGAGCTCAAGCTGCAGTACCCACCCCCAAAGACCAAAACACGCCGAGGTTTCCAGCAACGTCGCCTGGGACAATGGCTCCAAGATGTGCCACCAGTGCCCGTGTCTTTGCTACGGGTTTGTCCTGACCGAGCTCCCAAGCAGAGCAAAGACAGGGCTCAACATCACAGAGGGAGATGGGCCCGAACCCTGCGGGGGTTCTGGGGCGATGGGACCCTCTCCCAGCTGTTGGTGGCTTTCAGGGACATGGATCAGCAGTTCCTTCACTGGAGCTTTCCCTGAACAGCCACCTGGGTGTTCACCACCTTTCCTGTGTTGTAACAGCGGCAGGTCCGCAGCCGCTGAGCATCTCTGCTTTCAGATGACTGATGCCATCGTGTTACAGTTCTGGGAGAAACGGGACATTTCGGGCTAAACAATGGCAACGGCTTCCCAGGCTGCAGAAAAACGGAAGCAAAGTCAAAGCTTCTATTTTATCAACTCTTATTTTATTCATTTATAAATACTGTTGTGTTTACAAGCATCATAGATGTGAATATTATTCCCAAACTTTCAAACACATAATACTTATAATACTATATAACAACAACCAGTAAAACAAATCATTCATCTCAGGGTTTGAAAGGCCACTCAAAAGTTGCATAAAAATACATTCTCTCCCCATCTCGTAAGCTAGTCCTGCTTCTCCAAGGAGTTTATTTACAAAGAGCCATCATCAAACTCGCAGCCACAATAGGCGGGTTCACCCCAAGCAATAAAAATGAATTCACCCCAAGCAACTGCTTAGAAAAAACCCCTCGTGTTCTCCGGTGGAGATCACGGCTGGCAAATGCTCTGGTTCAAAGAGGGATCAGGTTTAAAAACCGCTTGCTCCGCACTCTGTCCCAAGCGCAGAGTGCCGGGTGTCCTGTTCGTCACCTCCTCAGTGCACTGGTTATGTCAGGCATTAAGTGAGACACCAGAAAAAAAAAAAATTCATTCTCAAGATTTTGGTTTGCAATCGCATCGTCGTCATGAACTACCCACAGCTTTGGCCAGCCAGCGAGACTCAGCTGTCGGTGGGTCCTTCCCCCTCGTCAGAGTTTGGGGATCATCCAGTGCTGAGCAGACGTCACCAAACGCGGTTGGGCTTTGGAGACGCCAGGCATAGGGATGGAGCCTCCCGCACCCTCTGCATCCCGTCCCTTGGGATAGAATGCGAGGAGCGTCCTGGCAGGAAAGGGCAGAACGTCAGCGCGGGATGGATGTGTCAGGTTGGGTTGAGCCCTCTCCCTCTAACGGATCCCGGGCTCCTTCCCGCTGCCAGGAACCCACCTCGGGAGAAGATCAGGATCTTTAGGCTGAAATCTCGCCCCTTGTCCCTGCTGGGACATATGACATGGGATGCACGTGTGGGCAGCCCAGCGCCGCGCCGCCCGCTGCCGGCCCCAGCGGGGAGCGTCATCTCCGCATGGCACGGAAGGGACCGGAGCTGAGAGAGCCCAGGTCAAAGCGAGGAGTGGGTCACCAAGAGAAAAAAAACATCAAGAACTGCAGAAGTACTCACAGAAAGAGTGCACCAAGAGGGAACGGCGTGCAGAAGCATTGACCGGATCGCAACACTTAAAGCTGTTCAATATAGCAGGGCGTAAAAGAAAGGGATATAAAAAGGACGCCTGGCTTAGGCAGTGCTCGGCAGGAACCCTGATGCCGTCACCAGCTTTGGTCTCTTCCTCCCCAAAGCGCAGCAGCAGAGGAAGGGCCCCAGTGTGCCGGGAGAACGGCATCTCCCAGCGTGCCGGGAGATCGGCGTCTCGTCCGTGCGCAGTAACTCTGCTGTCTGAGGAGCGGCGGAAGAGGAACCCGGGTTAGAGCTGTCTGGGGAAAACCCGGCAGCTCTGGGAAGAGCTAGAGAGGTGGAAACAGGCAGGACAGGGAGGGGAAGGGAAAAAAATGGAGAATTGGGAAAGAAAAAAATGGAGAATTGAGGAAAAAAAATGGAGAATTACAAAAAAAGAAAACCCAAGGGAGAGGAAAATAAACACGCTTTCTGAAGGAACAACCAGCAAAAGGTTCCAAAAAGCCCAGGACTGGCTGACAGAGATAAATTTCACCCTGTTGAGCAAGCTGAAGAACTCTGCTGGTGTTCACGTATCTCGTCTCTCTCTCTCGTGGCAGAAGGAGTCCCCACAGCCCGGCGGTCAGCAGGTGCCCGGGAACGTCAGCAGAACTTGTTCACAGCAACCTCCACGTGCAGTGACCGAGATCGTGACTCTCAGCCAGAGGGAGCAGGGAAACCACAGGGAAGGAAAGGAGAAATCTGGAAGGATGGAGATGGGATGGTCCGGATGCAGCAGGGAGTCCCCAGCGAGGGAAGGGACCGTCCGGGAGGAGTGCGTGAAGGGGAAGCTCAAGAGATGTGACGACAGGTTCTGCTGCTCTCGTCAGAACCACGGCACGGAGAGGAGCCGCTGTCGAAATGCCCATAGAGAGAACAACTTCAAACTGTTCCGAGTACGAATAACATTAAAGAGGGATTTTTTTTTTTTTTGAGGTTTCCTTCAAGGTCAAGGCTTATTGCAAGCTTTTGACAGATTAAAAGACTTTCACCCTGGCAAGACAGGTCCCAGCGTGCCTGAGGGTAGCTCCTTGTCCCTCTGCCACCAAGGCACCCCCCTTCCGAGGCACGCGGGAGGACAAGCGATCACTGTTTCTCCAAACCCGGCTGTGCCGAGCTTTTCCCCCACAGACGGGTGGGTGGGCTCCGGCGTTCCCCCTCTCTACAGCCCCACCAGCGCTGCCTTCCGCCTGCTCCGCCTCCTGCTGCAAACCAAAGCAAAGAACCTGAAATACCGCAGCAAACGCCTCTGCGGGGCTCTGCCCTCGAGAGGATGGCAGGAGCACGTCCCAGGCAGCTGGTGGGAGGGGGAGGCTGGTTCCCGGGGCGGGCACAGCTCCCTGCGAGGTCATTCACGCTCGTCTGAAAGCAGCGGGGGATGTCCAGGGGCTCAAGCCTGTCCTTCAGAAAGCTTGGCGAGGATCTGCGATGCATCCTGACCGAGGAGCCAGAGCCCAGATGCCATCAGCAGATGCTACTAACGGAGACGGGAGCCCTGGAAGAATCCGCGGTGACACCGAATCGGCCGGGCTGCAGGGTGGGGACAAGGGCTGTGATGCTGAGTCAGCGCTGATGGCACCGACCAGGTTGGGAATCTTGTATTAAATAAAAGACTCGGTCTGCTGGGGCGGAAGGAGAAGGTCTCCGTGCAAAGCAGCTGTCGTCAGCCGGTTACAGACACCAGCCCTGGTCGGCTTTCACAGCGTCACGTTTCCGGCAGAGCCCCACGTCTCAGGTGGGTGGATGTGCATCCTCAGTCCCAGCCCCTGTTCCCATTTCCCACCTGCGAAGGGCCTGGGTTCGTTCTTTAGGCGTCGCTTTTGAAAGTGGGAGCTACCTGCTCCAGCCCGGAGTCCAACACCGAATCCTGGGCTTCTGGAAGAAGCTTTGGCAGCTCCAACCCAGTCCTCGCGTTTCTCTTCTCCCTTGACTAAAACGTCCGAGATACCACAACATGCTTAAATTAAAAATAATAAAATGGCCGAGGTGTGTGCTGCGGGGGGGAAATCAGGGCAGGAAGGGAATGTACAGCAAGGGGCAGGGCAGGGCGGGCGCGACATTGATCCCACGGTGGAACGCTCGCTGTACCCGACGGGAGGGGAGGACGGGGCAGGGCTTGGTGGCAGGGTTGGCAGCTGGTGTCGGGCACCCCTCGTCGTCCTGCCTTTGCTCAGGGTTCCTATTTGGAGAGCTTGCTGATGACACGAATGAGGGCTCCGTTCTCGTCCTTCAGCCTTTGGTTGTCCGACTTCAGCTCTGTCAAAATCTGCGGAGAGACAAAGACAAGGCGGGGTTACAGCTCCCCCACGGCTGCGCGGGAACGGCCAGGAACTCGCATCCCCTCCGCCCAGCACTCTTTTGATGTTGGGAATTTCCCTGGAACGTCTGCAGGATTTTCACAAACCGGCTGCCAGGCGTGGAGGGGGCGAGAGGCGGCTGGAGCACAGCAAAGAGCCCGCGGAGGGAAGCGAAGCCGCAGCCCCAGCACGGGGTCAGGGCCAGGCTGGGGGCCAGGAGCCGTTTCTGAGCTGTTCCATCCCAAACCTGCTCCCAGAGGCTAGTTAGGGCTCAGCAGAAAACTATAAAGCTGGTTTTCCTGATTTTTTTTTTTTCCATTTTTCCAGGACTAGAGGGGAAAACAACGGTCTGAGATTCTCACTCAGGACTGCACCTTGCAAAACCTCTTTAGAATAACCCCAAATCTCCTGGGGATNACGCCATGGCCAGGGGACTGTCAGAACGCACCGACACTGGAGATACCTCCTGGGTGCTCAGCGCTGAAGGCTGGTGCTCAGCCAGGGCTCACACCACAGACAGAAGCTTTGCACTGGAACCAGAGGAAGGAGTCGCTTCGACAAGACCTGTCCAGCACCTCTCACGGGGAAACCCTTCCTGGCTCCCCTTGCTTCCCACGCTGCTGGGGTGACCGTCCCCAGCTGTTCGGGGACGGGAAGGAGACCCTGCGGCTCCTGTCTCAGGGTGGGACACGAGGCGTCACCTGCCCCTGGGTGCCGCAGCCCCAAGGACGATCGGCTGGATGGAGCCAGGCTGGAGCGGGGCCACATGTCAGCACCAACGCCACCGGCATGAGCTCAGCGGTGACTCGAGGAGGATCTCAGAGGAATTCCCCCCAATCCCCACTAAACCTCCTCCTTCCTCCTAAGCTGCAGTTGCAGCTCTGACCACGTCCTTCAGCCCGTTCCCCTCCTCTGCAGCTCCCGGGCAGATGCCAGATCCCACTGGAGCCATTCCCTCGTCCCACAGCCAGGAACCACACCTGGCCCCAACACACCCAACAGCATCCTGCCGGCACTGGATGCTCCAGGCGGGAGGTTTTGGAAGAGAGAGATGGGGGGAAAGGGCAGCATGGCGGGACATTGGGGAAAGGGTAAAACTACTTGATGGGCTGGCCCAGCTTCCGCTGGTGACGCTTAAAAGCATCTCCCTGGACCCAGTGGTGTTGTGACAGGGACGTCCCCACGACAGGGCTGAAGTCGTGACTCAATGCAATTTCTCACGGCCATATGAGGGGCATCACCCATCACCAAAGAGCTCGGGAGCCCAGAGGAACAGGGAGAGCACTTGCTGTCTCACTCCATCTGCTCCTGTTTCCTGCTGAGCTTCATCCGCTGCCCACACCGTGCCTCCCAGTCCAGCATACTGGGATGGCTCAACCAGACTGGGGTCTGCAGACGGACAGTCCCTGTCCTCTCTCCGCCACTGCCTGGGGGGACCGTGCGGGCTGGAACGTCTCCATCCCCGCAAGGAGGCCGTGACGTGAGGTTCTGCCGCCGGCTTTGGTAGAGAAAACCTGTCCCAGGGTCCCAGGGGCCACGCCAGAGAGCCACGGTCCCGGGTTTACCGCTCAGGTGGTGGCTCTGCCTTACACCCATCCTTCGGTGCAACTTCGGAGATTCATTCGAAAAGGAAGGAACATAAGTACATGCAGAGCAAGTGCTTTGTGAAGAGTTTCCCGGCTGTGACCCCACTCCATCAGTTGGCAGCGAAGCTTTCTGAAAGCTAAACCCGACCTTAGAAAATCCCGCTCCTCCCAGGGCAAGGGCATCACCTGCTTCGAAGCAAAGCAGCCTCAAGGCAGGTAAAACAAACCGCACGTGAAGCAGGCTGGAAATGCCGCGGCCTGAGAACTGAAGCTTTATAAACGTCTCATTGGAACGGGCACGGAGGGACGGTGGCACGGCCGCAGGGGACGGTGAGGCTGGCGGTGTCGCAGCGTTGGCACACAGGGAGCTCTGGGCTGGAGGCTGGTTCTGCTCCGCACCGCTGCTGCCCTGCGTCACCTGTGACACCGGAGAAGGTGGCACTTCGGAAATTACCTGGATGTTGGAAAATGAGATGCTGTGAAAGCCCCAAGGGAGCAGCAAATCTGTCAGAGCCCAAACCAGTGACGTGACCGCACAGCTGCCTACGGACACCGGTGAGACAAGCTTTACAGGTACCAGCAGCGTCCTGGCTCAGACCTACTAAAAGAGCTGAAAAAAATTCAGCAGAGCTTGCAGACACGTGGCTCTTCTCCAGCTCGGACAGCAGCAGTGACCTGCAAACCTACGAGTGACCGGGGAGGGATCAGCCCACCCGCGTCCCCACCAGCCCGCACCGTCAGAGCAGAGGGGACAGCGATAAAGTGACTGTTTCCTAGGAGAAGAAGGGACACCGGTGACTTACAGTTTGTGAAACGTTATTTCTCTGAGTCTGGAAATAGTTTTGCTCCATTTTCGCTCTCGGATCTCAAAGCACGTTGGGAAAGAGAACAACCTAAACTCACGGCTTGGAGAAGGAGTGAGTCAGTGCCAGGTTCGGGAATGCTTTCGCAGATTTAAACCAGGAAGATGCTGAGATCATTTCATCTGCCCAATTCAGGCCACACCACACCCAGCACCCCCTCCCTCAGCCCACGACACACGTCTGGTTGTGAGCCAAGACTCCCGGATCGGGGAAGTCACAATTCCCTTGGCTGGTTTGTTTCTATGGTTCATCATCCTTGATATAATTTGTGCGCTAAGAATAGATTTTTTTTTTTAGACCTTAGTGCCACTTCAGCCCACGAGAGCATACTGCTTTTGCCTTTTTTTTTCTAAAAAAATAGCTGTGTCCGAAGGGACCTGAATATCCCCACTAACCTGCAAAGACAGGCAGGGCTCAGGGAAAGCAGCATTTCCAGCTTTATTTTAGCACCGAACCAACGGAGGAGCGAGAAAGGATGTGATTTAACTGCGCGACGTGTGAGGGCAAAGCTCACGGAAGGCTCGTCCTTGGATTTCAAACGCTAATTGCTCTGTGCTGAATTTAAAACAGAAGATGAAAAAGGATCTGGTCAGCCTCCGATGGCTCCCCCCGGCCCGTTGCCAGCCCGCGGGAGGCAGAGGGATGCCGCAGCGTGTGAACTCCGACTCAAAGACTCAACTCAGACTCTTTAAAATGAAGGAAGGAGCTTGTTCCCTGCGCAAACAACTATGAAAACCTGCTGGGGACTGCCCAGGTGTCGGTTTTCTAAAAATCACTTTTCTGTCTAAAACGTGCATTTTTCATAACATCCCTAGAAGTGTGTCAGACTGTTCATTCCGACTGTGGACAACTGCATTTTCTGGGTGCCAGCTTCTGACTGCACTAAGTCCAATTAAAAAAGAATTGTATTGTCATAGAATCCCCGAATGATTCAGGTTGGAAGGGACCTTAAAGCCCATCCAGTGCCACCCCCTGCCATGGGCAGGGACACCTCCCACCAGCCCAGGTTGCCCAAAGCCTCATCCAGCCTGGCCTTGAACCCCTCCAGGGATGGGGCATCCACAGCTTCTCTGGGCACCCTGGGCAACTGCCTCACCACCCTCATAATAAAAAAATTCTTCCTAATTTTTCATCCAAATTTCCTCTCTTTCAGTTCAAAACAATTCCCCCTCGTCCTGTCCCTGCACCCCCTGATCCAGAGCCCCCCCAGCTCTCCTGTAGCCCCCTTTCAGCACTGGGAGGTGCTGGAAGGTCTCCCCGGAGCTTCTCTTCTCCAGGCTGCACACCCCCAACTCTCTCAGCCTGTCCTCGCACGGGAGCTGCTCCAGCCTCGGACCATCTCCATGGCATGGAGCATAAACCCCCTATTAATTAAGACAGTGGGGAGGGGGCTGCTGGCCCACCCCTCAGCCCTGCCAAGCCGCCCCAAAGCCACTCGCCAGCACTGAGCCGCGGGGAAGCAGCTGGTCCATCACTCAGGAGCCATCTCTGGGCCATCACCCAACTCTACACCTTCCCATCCTGGGAGCGAGCACATCCTCCTGACGGGAGCCACGGATCCCACATCCCCAGGGACACGGCATCCCCCCCACTATGGGCGGTTAGTAAACCGGCGAGAGATCAGCACCATCTGCCAAGCCAGAGCAAAAGTCAGCAGGACCGGAGAGAGGCTGCAGCGGAACCCTGCCGTCAGGCGGGCAGCAGCACCATGCTTTGGGCTGGCCGAGGATCCTCGGGCACATGCTGCTCTGGAGCCGCAAGCTGCATCAGACACCCTCAGGAGCAACAAAGCGATGGGAAACAGCCCGGCCAGGGGAGCGGAGACCTGCCTGGAGGAGTGGAAGAGGGAGGCGAGATGAGCCGGAGGGAAAGCAGCTACAGCTCCTCTGATTCGGAGGGTTTGGCAGGCAGAGAAAGTCTGGCTACCACCCGGGTCAGAGCCCTGTTTTCAGCCAGGAGTTGCTCATTCATCTGCCTCAGAGTGTGAATCTGTTTGAGCTGGTGGAGATTCTGCAGAGAGTGAGAGGAGTGGACAGAAAAATACAGAGAAAAACACACCACGAAGACAAAAAGGCACAGAAACGTGAATTTAGTCCACAAGCAGGGAAAGAAGAAAAAGAGAATAAAAGAAAAAATTAGTAGCAGTGAGTGCTGGCTGGGCAGCAGCTCGGAGGCGTACGGCAGAAGTGTGTTCCCTGAGGATGTTCTGGGAACCATCCCTTTCTCCAGGGGCCCCCAAAGCCTTTCAAAAGATGAAATTAAGGGATTTCCCACCACACAGCAGGAGAGTTTCTTGCAAGTTATCTTCTAGCTTACCCAGACAGAGCTCCAGCAGCACACAGCCCCTGGGCTTTGGAACTGCTCTGAGACCCATCACCACGGACTTACCACCTGCTGGCAACTGAGAATGTCTTAAAAAGTCCTTTTCTTCATATGTCTCTAACAGCTAAAGTGGTCTGTGGAGCCAGGAGTGATGAGAGCTTCAGGGAGGTTTGAAAAGGCACCTGAGAGCATCACTGTCCTACACCAGACCCCGAGACACGTCCCGCGTCCACCCACATCCCTCGTCCCCGTGGCGCCCGAACGACGACTCGTGGGTCAGTTCAGGCTTCAGTCCTGCCAGAAGCTCTGGGGCTTGCGCGGGTTTTCCATCCCTGCCCGTATTCAGCTCTGTCACGGGGCTCAGTTTATCTCTGAACTCCAGAGGTGAAAAGTCAGAACCTTCAACCGCTCGTTTTAACCAGAGGAGTCGGAAGGGCAGCACCTCACGCGTGAAAACGCGGCGTTCTGGGGTGAACAAGAAACAAGTGGGCAAAGGACGGCGCAGAAACGGAGCCCCAAAGCCGGGGCTAGCACAGGTATAGCAACAACACGGAGACACAGGACATACAACCAACGAGAAAAGCAAACCAGGGAAAGGGCAAAAGCCATGCAGACACCACCATTTCTACACGGACCATGTTTTTCCCAGTGACGCTAAAACAGAACCGTGTGCTGGGCGTTTGTACCAAGCTGCGGAGCTGCTTTCTGAGCAGCATCTTGTCCCTTGTCCCCCCAGCAGCGCATCGGGCAGTGGGGCCACGGGGACCAGGAACCCTCCACCACGGAGGAGGGAGCACAGACCCTGGGCAGGGCGAAGGCAGGAGGGGAAACATCTGCAAGAAGAGCAGTTTTCAGTTCAAATGAAAAAATCCCAGCCTGGAACCAAAGCAGCTTCTGTCCTGCCTGCAAACCATCGTCGTCCTACTCGTGTGCTTGTGGCAGCAGGGAGGGGATGGAAGGAAGGGTCTGCTGGGGAGGGGGAGAAAATTCTGCCGTTGAATCAGCAGAAAGCGCTCAATGGGAGGTCGCTGTCTGTCCTTAACCAGAAAGCTCATGGGCAAATCTACCACGGCACGGAGAACTTGCACCAACGTCCACCCAACCTGCACGACGTGGAGCTGGACGCAGTTGGCGAGGAACCTGCCGCATCCCAGGATGTTTCGTATAAACATTCCTGGATAAACCAGAAGTAGTTCAGGTAGCCTCCACCCATCAGCCCAATCCTAGTGACCCCAAAGCCCAATCCTAGCGACCCCAAAGCACCACCTCTGCTCCCCGTCAAGGAATTGAGATACCTCATCCTGGCCAACCCGACAGAAGGCAGGTGAGTGCAGGGAGCTGGGAAAGGATGGGGTTGGAGCCCCCCGAGATCATCAAAGGGACAAAGCAGCTCCTGCTGCTTGGACAACATCAGCACAATTTTGTCACCAAGGAAATCACCAGGTCCCCAAAGAGAGCTACAGCCAACAGACCACAGAAGAGCTCCAGGGGCGCCTGGCAGCGAGATCCCCTCTTGCCAAACCTTGGCCATCCATCCATCCATCATCCATCCATCATCCATCCATCCATCCATCCATCCATCATCCATCCATCCACCCATCCATCCATCCATCCATCATCCATCCATCTACCCACCCATCCATCCACCCATCATCCATCCACTGCTGCACCCGCCCGCGCTGCGCCCGCCCCCCTGCGCTGCGAGGGCACGGATGGACAGCACGCGTCTGCTCTGGGGTAAATCCCACCCAGGAGCTGCCGGAGGATGGGTCAGACTGGAAGGGTCACTTCTTGTGGTGGGATTGTGGATCATACCCGTCCTGTTTTATCACGGGAACACAGCTGAGTGTCTGGCTGGCAGAAAACACCAACCCCACATAAAGCGGGGTGCCGCGCTACGCCAGATGGAAAGGGCCGTGCCCGTTGACAGACCACCTTTATCCTCCACACCAGCACAGCACGCAACCCCAGCATGGTGCTATCAGGCTCAGCGCAGCCTCAGCACGCTGCTGCAGACGATAAAAGGATGACATATAAAAACCTGTGTGTGCTGCAGGTAGGACAGGCTTCTCTTCATCCGAGAAACCCAGCGAAGGCCAGGAAACTGGGACTGAAGCCAAGGGCGACGACCAGGATCTGGATGATACCGCTGCGATTGCTTATCACTCTGCTTGATACCTGGCTCAGCGAAAGCAGGTTTCTCAGTTCAGCTGTACCTGCCTTCAATTAAAGGATTCTGTGCCTGCATCACTGGGGGAAATGAAAATGCCCAAAGCACGCAGAACGTACAAAGCCAGGAGGTGCAGCGCTGCGACGGAATAAAGAAGCTTCTGTGACCTTCAAGAAAAATTGCTGTGTTAAGTTGGGACCTCAGGCACTTGGCATCGAATTCAGTTCAGCACAAATGCTCATTTTCTTTCTCCTCCCTCAGCCAAGTTGCTGTATCTCCCTTCAAATTCTGCAGCCGCTCGGGAAGATGCTGCGTCGCCCCATCACCTTCCCCAGAGCAGGGCTGCAGGACAGCTCTGGCACCAAGGAGCTCTCCGAGACCACCGAGGTCATCCCACTCCTCTCCGTTTCTCGATTGCTTCGTTAACAGGGGTTACACTCACAAAAGGAACAAAGCTCATTACCTCCAGCACCGCCTGAAGCACAAAGCGTTTGTCACAGAAACCCAGGACCTGCCCTGACCGCGGCTCTGCCTCCTCTTCCTCAGTCACCTGCGAAAAGGGGAACGTCCCGGCCAGGAGACCTGGGGCACGGAGCAGGACACAGACACCCCAGGGTCAGAAAGCTGGAGGTGAGCCGTGCCGGACTGGTCCAGTCCAGAGACCAGGGGGAAGAATCCCAAACCCAGCAGCGCTGCCCAAGCCCTAATCACCTGCCGGACTGGGTCAGCTGGGACAGGGTTAACTTCTCCCCAGCAGCCAGTGTGAGGCTGTTGGGGTTGTGCTGGGGAGAAGCTGATCACACACTGTTCCATCCCATGCCTGGCGTGGCCAAGGGAGAGGTGGGGATCTGTCCGGAAGTTTTCTCCTTTGATGGGTTGGCTCTCTCCAGGTGGTCCCTCTCCCAGGGTCATCTCCAAGGGAGTTGGTCAGCTCTCGGTCTCTCGGACACTCAGGCTCTTCGCTCCATTCCAGGAGTGAGGTTTCAGGACTCTCCCTGCTCTGGGATCGTTGGCCAGGAACGGGCTGAGCCTTGGCCATGGGGTGGTGAGCAGTGTCCCTGTGTCACTCATTTGTGTATTTGTATGTATCACTATTATTATCCTCACTATGAATATTTTCAATTTCATTGTACTTTAGTTAGGAAATTGCTCTAATCTCAACCCCCGAGCCTCTTTTCCCTTCACCCCTTTAATTCTCTCCCCCATCCCCGGCAGGGGGAAGGTGAGGGAGTGGGGTTGGGTAGAGCTACACCACCTGCCGTGCTGGGTTGTCTCCCCTTGCTGCTCCCCACCTGAAAGAAAACTGGTGGATTTGCTGAAATCACTTATTCCTTCTCATTCTGCTCGACAGCTGCTCAGCTAGCACAAGAAACAGGAATGAAAATCTGACCAGAATTAATAGATCTGTTTTCCTGCTTCAACATCCATACTAGGGATGAACACGGATGCTCTGCAGAGGTTATCTCGTTCCTGGTAGACACAGCCGGGGGACTCTCCTGCTTCAAGGCACAATGACAGTGGACACGAACATCTGCTGTCCTATGGACTCGTCCAGTTCAATGTTTTTCCCTGCAGAGATGCTATACTCCTTTTTACTGAGTGGCTGTCAGGACAGACACGTCACAGCACGCTCAGGTACTCACCACACGCTCACCTTTTCACAAAAACTACCAGAAATGTAGTAACACCTTAGAAGAGATATTTTCAAATTTCCCATCTGTCTATCCTACAAACAAAAGGCTGCTTGGGTTGTTCAATGCAGCAAGAACACAGCAGAGAAAGAGTAAGAACCCCTCTCAAAGACCTGCTAGCTCATTCCCACACACTGTTCAGGCTCCTTTAGCTCACGTCTCCAGCAGAGACCATCAGGACAAGAACACGTCCACCTTCTCCTCTCGCACCACCTTGGCTTCCATCCGCCTGCAGCTCCAGCCTACCCGAACCAGAGGTGCTTTGCTTGCATCCAGCAGTTCCTACAGGCCCCATCTTTCATTAATTGCTTTCTGAACCAATATAAATGTTTCAAAACCAACAGGCCACTAGAGGACACCAATTTGTCTTTTTGCTCCGTGGCCCGAGCCGGTTTGCGGAGTGATCTGCAGAAACAGCCCCAGCCGCTGCTGTCTGCATTTTCCCTTGGATGCCGTATTTCGGTAATTACAGGGAGGTCCCTCTGGAGTTAAAGGTTGCTACTTGTTCAGTGAACAAAGGATTTGGAATTTAGGCATATTCAGTCCTTCTTCCCCTTTGGCTAGGACATCCACAGTTATTTTCTGCTCTGAAAAAGAAGAGAGCTTGTACAGCGAGACTCCGCCAATTTGTTCTGCTATTTACTGCAGCAGAGGATGCAGCACAACCGACGGGTCCTTTCAAAGACGTGCGCTGGGGAAATACATGAAGCTTCAACTAGAAACATGAAGTTGGAACCTCCTCCAGGGCAGCAGGAGCCGTTTCCATCAGCGTGCCACGCTGGGAGAGCTCCCGGCTCGCGGGTGGAGTCCATCCTCCTGCAGCAGCGCGGTCCCACCTGGGTCAAGCTCGGAAGGAGCGAAAGCGCAAAGGGGGACATTCGGTGAACGCAAGCGGTAAAATACAGCCTCAAATGACGGAACGCTGCAAAATCGGCGTGAAGTTTTAGGTGTACTCAGGTGGCAAACCGCTCCGCAGTGCTCCTGCCGGCCCCGCACTTGCCGGGCATCCAGGCAGGGCGGGAGGGAACCGTCCTTCGGAGCAGCACCGCGAGAGGAGAGCGCGGAGGAGCGGTCGTGGCGGATGTCTGGTGACAGCGAGCCATGCTGTGCTTTTCATCATGAAGCAAACTCCTCTTTGCCGAAATCCGTTCCAGCCTTACTGCCACATACCATGCTTTGGGAAGGGAGACAGAGATACGACCGACCGCGCGGTGTTTTCTCTAGCGTGCGTGAGCTGAAAAGCCAGCTTTGTCTTCTTACCCATCTGGAGAGAAGGACAACGGCTTAACCTGGGCGCAGACTACTCAGAGCACAGGGGATCAGCACACTGAAACTCATCGATGCCACAACAGGTTAGTTTTGGAAAGCGTTTAGGGAGAACAGCTTTCACAGTTCTCGGATCAAACAGCATTACACATTAACGTAGGGGGTGATCAGAGGAATGGTAACAGGACAGTTTCTCAGTATTTCATGACCATTGAAGTAAGTTCTGGCTGCTGCACAAGGGAACACACTCAGAGGGAACACTAGTCCCTTCCCCTGTACACCGTCACTATCCTACTCCTGGGTGACGGTCCCCAAAGGTATTAATACAAAACACAAACCCCAGAATAGGCAGAGTGAATAAATGATCTCCTACCTTCATCTCCTCTTCCATTTCAGAGAGCTTCCGCTCCAGGGCTCGCTTCTCCTGTTTACAGGGATTGAAAATACAGATGGTCACAAGGATTTAGAAGAAAACTTACAGGACTTTTTATTTTAGAGAAAAATAAAGAGTCTTGTATGTCTGTAGGAGCATCCACGGAAAAGCATCCCAAAGCAACACACAGGTTACAACTAGGAGCCAGTCCTGGTGCTGGGCAATCCTCACACCCCTTCAATGAAACCATCCCACCGCCTTTCGTGATCCCAGCATTCAGGACTTGCCGATGGAATGGGATTTTGAGCTCTGCAGGTGCAGCCATGGGTTTAACTGCACCCCACCAAAGACGGCAACGGGAAAACTCACCGCGCCCGTCAAATACGAAACAGCAAACAGGGACAGATGCCTGGAAATCCTGCTTCTGCCAGATTAACTCAGGGCTTCGAAGCTGTAACGCTGACTGCTGCCAGTGTAGTTTGGAACCTGAGAATGACCCAGGTGGGCTCTGCCACGGGAGGACTTGGGGTGGACAGCTGGACCCCAGAGGGAGGGACCTGGGCTCCATCAGGGACTTTTTCAACACGAGGGCTTGAACCGCCCTGGGGATGTGCTCTGGGCAGGAGGGAACGGCAAATGTGGGTTGGGAACAGGCTTTGCACTCTTTTGACCTCTGCAAAGAAACACGAGGCCAAGAGAGGGAGAAAACCACAGCTTTGAGCGTGGCCGTGGATGACGGGTGCTGGGTCACTTTTTGTCCGCAGCACACTTCATCCAGGGATTTGTCCCTGCAAAATGCGTAAGCTGTCCTGGAAACAGCTAATGCCATCTGCACGGAGACCAGTCGGGAATTTTTTTCCCTCTCTGACCCTCAGAAACCAGTACTTGTGGCTGTCGTGATCCTAATTCAAGGAAAGTGACACAGGGCATTGCCCCACCTTGGCAGCACGGCGTGGGTGGCAGATGGGGCGCATGGTGTGAGCTCCCTCTGATGGGGAATGTCCGCTCAGGGCGAGGGCTCTGGCTGCCCCACACACTCTTTTTTTTCCAAAAGAAAAGCTCCACCAGTGTCCTGACTTCCCCCAGCAGCTCTGTTCAGCGGGCAGTGCTGGCTGCGGGTGGGATAACCCCACCCAGCCCAAGCACACCCAGGACCATGGCTTTGGGAATCTCCATCGCGGGGTTCGGGTGGTGCAGAGACGCTCAGCTGGGCTCTCACGGCAGCGCCATGGCCGGAGCATCCGCTCAGCCTGAGCAGCAGTCAGACCCGGCACCTGCGCCGTGGGTTGGCCACACACAGTGGGATCTCCACGCCGATCGGTCCTGAGTAGCTGCTTGGGAAGGTGTTTTTTTATTAATTAGGTGTTTGTGCCATAGGACCAGTTTTGGCTGTCTGGTGTCTTCATATAGGAGTGATGAATCCACGAACGACCATCCTCCAACCTGACGACAGGGAAAGGGGTTGGTGATGGAAGACAGGGTTCTGTCCATTTGGGAGACAAAACATTTTTTCTTTTACGGACCTTTATCCGTACGTCAATCACTGGGGAAAAGGGCTGTGATGATTTCTCTAGAGGTATTGGCCTGATTCTGATTTTGTTTTATAGTTTGCTGAATATTTAGGATATGTTGTGTTACTTGTTCACCGCTGGCTAACAGGCTCGTAGAGTTCATTTATTTGTGGTTTGTTGTGTTCTGCTGTTCGGGCTCTTCCGAACCCTGAACGTCACCCCCTCCTGACTACATCCGGCAAATCCCGGGAAGTGTTCCCACATCAATAATGAAGGTCTTTGATTTAAACACACGGTTCAACCATCCACCAAAGCTCCTAAAAATTCAGGAGATGAAACGCTTCAGGAGGAGCCTCCACTTCAGGCGACCCTCCGGCATGTAGCGGCCGTTCGTGGGAAACGGGATCCAGGCTCCAGCTTTAATTAACCCCCGAGGCAGGCGGTGGGAGAAGGAGCGGTAACGGCCATCGGCTGAAGCAGGGGAGGTTCTGACCAGATGTGAGGGAAAAATAAATCCCTGTGAGAAGGGCCAAGGACTGGAGGAAGGGGCTGCAGCTGGGGAAACTCAACCCTCCAGGTCTTCGTGACACGATGGGACAAAGCCCTGACCGACCTGGCTGACCGCTGGCCAGATCTCCCGGGGTCCCCTCCAGTCTGACCGAAGCTACGGTCACTTGGGGCAGAGATTTAACCAGACGCTGCCCGTTAGCTGAGCTTACCGCAGGGTTCAGTCCGGAGGAAGGGGCATTCGAACATTCCCATGTCAAGTACGATCACAAGACAGACACCCAGCTCGTGTTTTGCCGTGTTCCTCCCACCACCCCAAAAGAATCTTTATTTCTAAGGATCAAGAATATTTTAAAACGCGATGGACCAACAGTCTCTTAGCACAAGACAACACAATTTGTTGGTTTGCAGCTTCTTATAGCAAGAGAAAGAAATCGGAACGAAGCTGATCTGCAAAGAGAGCAGGGAGGTCTCGGGCACTGGAAAGGTCAGAACACAATTATCTCTGTGAAGTGCTCCACAAGGCAAAAATATAACTTATCTTTTAATTAACACGTTCCTTCAAGAAATTACTCTGCCCTGCAGAGCAATCAAAGACCGCGGCTCAGAAGAAAGCAGAGACACGTACCCTTTTCTCCATCTCCAGCATGCTGGACCGGTCAGAAGTTTTCTCCTGTTTCTGCTGCGCAAATTAAAAATAGAAAGCTGTTAAACCCCAGAGGCATTCCCAGGACGCTGCACAAAGCCCTGGGTAGCCTACAGATGCACTTGCTTGGAGAAGAAGCAGTCTTTACAGAACCGCTCACACTGATTTCTGTGAAAAAATCCCGTCTCCTCTGTAGCACCTTCCCTCCCGAGAGCTAAATCCTTTCCCAGGCACCAGTTTGTCATGGGCTGGTGCTCAATTTCTGCTCCCTAGGAGCCGGTTTGTGCCTTACCTGGGCTGCTTTTTCCAACTTGGATTTGATGTCGGCCAACTCAAGCTGAGCTTCTTGCAGTTTTGACTTCAGCTTCTGATTTTCAGACAGGGCGCTTTCATACAGCTGAGACAGGGAACAAAAGATTTTCCATCACCAGGCTGCTCGTCGGCTGCCGCGCTGCCCCGAGCGGGTGCATGTCCTCGGCGCCGAGCAGAGGCAGCCGCAGGGTTTGCTTCGCTCCCCCATGGCAGGATATTAAGAGCGAAACTAGTTTGGATGCTTTATTTGCGCTTTTATAATTCATATGAAGTAATAAACCAGCTGTTTAAATCTGTAGGGTGTTAAAACACAGCCAAGAGGCAAAGACAAGGGATGTTTTTAATTCAGGTGACCCAGCAAGCATGATAAAGTTACGGATGCTGGGTGTATCCGAACCCCTGGTGCCGTTGTGCTCCCCAGCACAACACACCCTGCTTGCTCCCATCTACAAGAGGAGAGAGAAAGGAGGACAATTTAGGTCCCTCCAAAATGGATTTTTTTCCCTTCCTTAAAAACAAGCAGAATTTCCATCCCTCGAAGAGGACACGCTGGGGATGCTGCCTGCCTCCTCTGGCCGGACGCCAGGAAGAGCGGGGTGCTGCTTCATCAGCATAGTTCAGACCTGAGGTCACCTTCACCCGGTTATTTTTCATACGGCCTTTGCACGGACAGACGTGCACGGCAGCCCGTAGCACTGCCTTTCGAGGATTCCATTGACAGTTTCAGAGATAATGGAAAAAATCATTGGGGAATGTTAGAGCAGCAGAGATCACTCTGTGGGGACAGGCACGCTCGAGCCACGCTGGCACGCTCTTCTCTTGCTCCTTTCAAATCCCTCCCAGACTGACCCCCCCAGTCTCCCACCCCAAGATATCTGACTTTGCACCGTGTCCTGTCACCCCTTGTCCTTTTTCGACCCTCTGAAGGGCTGACACATTCGGAAAAGGCTGCTGTGACTTCCAAAAGAAAAAAAAAAGGGGAAAAAATGAAAATAAACTTTTTATTTCCCAAGACTCTCAGGTTTCTGCAGCAACAGGCAGCTTCTAAGGTACCTGCGGTGACAATAATGAATTTTTTTAAAAATTCCTACTTTTTTATAGTCCCTGTTACTCTCCTCTTCCGCTCGGCTGCTGAGGGCGGCTAACCGGTTCTCCCTGCGGGCGTAGGCACTGGAGCGGCTGGAGGCGCGATCACTGTAGGAGGAGTCGCTGGCGGGAGGGTTCGTAGCTGCTTCCAACCTAAAACACAACGAAGGTCCAGCACCGCGGAGCCGCTGGGATTTTGGGACAGCCAGGGTGAGCCCGAGCGGCTGGGACTCGAGGCCACGGCAGACGCAGGTGCTGGGATGGCTGTGGGCACCCTCCACCCCACCACAGGGCATCGCTGCTGGGGGCCAGGCAGCCGCTACTGGTTTTAAACTGGAAAAAATCCAGCGGGTCTCAGCCCAAGCCCCAGACGGGCAGTAGTTTCCCACGGACCTCTCACCTTCACAGTGGGAAGAGGGTCCATTTCTAATAGGGCCCAGAGGGTTTTTTTTTCTCTGCAGAGTAGCTGTTAAATAATTTGGGGAGCAAAGGATGAAGGCAAACTGGCCCAGCGGTTGAGCTGGGGTAAGAACCCAACGGCCAGTACCAGCTTCTGCTGATGCTGTTGATGGGAAGCACAGGGAAACCCCAAAGCCACACAAAACTATGTTGTCAATAAATATTAAATAGAAAAACCTCCAAAAAATAAAACTCTTACCTGGAAAGTCTTTCATGCTGAAGGAGAAAAAAAAAAAAAGAAAGAAAAAGGGAATTAATAATGAGGAGAATTAAAGGTTCAGTTCAAGAACTGCAGAGCTACCGCGCAGCAGCAATTTCCCACGTCCGGTACTGGCACCGAGCTCACACCAGGCTCAGCAGCATCATTTCCCACCCCCAAACTGGGAATCACCGATCCCTGCCTGAATCTTTTCAGCTGCTTCAGCTCCTCTGAAGCATTTCAGATTTTTTTCTCTAACCTCAGAACTACTGAACCTCCTTCTCCAAATCCCAATGTCCAGAATTGAAATCCATTCCTCTGAAGCAAAACTCATCCATTGTTTCCCATTTTAAACCAAATTCTTCTTCCTGCCTTTGATCACTGTCCTACGGATGATGCGGGTGAGAGGGATCGATGGCCCGTGACACGCGGCGCTCGCTGTGCTGAGCGTCAGGAAATCACAAATGGAACTTTTTTTCCATGGACAAGTACCTCCCCCACGAAGAAAAGTGTCACGGCGGCAAGATGACACACAGCAGAGGCTGGGCAAGGGAGGGAGAGGAGCTGGAGGCTGGACAGGGCGGTTGAAGCGTGCGTTGGGCTTTTCTTTCCCCATCAACACCCAGATCCCCGCCGGGCTGTCCCCAGCGCTGCAGCCCAGCTGCAGAGATCAAACGGCCCCGGGGTGCCGCAGGATCCCCCCTGCCCTGCCACCTCCCTCCCCAAAGGGTTTCTCTTTGCCTGGAAGATGTTTGCTCAAATTCAAGGTGCAGTCAAACTCTTTTTCAGTCCCTTGGACTGGAAATGGACCCTGACCTTCCCCTGCTAGTCTGATCAGCAGCAGCATCATTTCTCCGCGTGAGCTCACACCACCCGCCGGAGCGCCCGGCTGCTTCCCTCCGTCCCCGTTAATAACCCCGAGAGCCAACACCAGCAGCACGTCACAGCAAAGACGAGGGACAGGCAGATCGCTGCTGGTCTGGCAGCTCGGGGTCTGCGGGTGCAGGGGCTTTGGGAGGGTCCCATCTGGTGCAACCCCCCAAAATAAGCCCCGGTGACTGCCCGGGATTCACCGAGACTGCGCAGAGTCAGGGCACACCCACCCTCACCCAGCATCACACCCATCACGCGTATGGAGGAAGTTTCTTGGAACTGGGCGGAAACTTGGGGACTTGGGCTGGATAAAAATGGTTCCATCAGGAGCTGGGGTGGGACCCCACCACCGAGACACCCCGAGTGAAGGGGACCAACAGGACACCGCGGAACCACAGTGGTGATATCTTCTTTTTTATAAATCTTTATATCTTTCCACCCCCTCCTCTCTTTTTCTTTTTTACCAACTGGATCTAAGTAGAGGAGGGCGGTACGGGACTTGTTTATCCATTTGAATTGTTCAGTTGAAGCTGCTGCCATTGAGTTGGAATATCTCACCATGTGTGAGCTCTTGTATCTTATCATGTTTCGCATTTTGGATTAATCAATCATAAAATTGGTTGGCTGGCGTTGCATCATCTTTCAGTCCAAGGGTATCACGAACTTGGTCACTGGTCCCAAAGGGAGGGAGGTCACCCTAAACGACTCCCTTTTGGGTCACAACACCCATGACATGGAGAAGGAGGGTGGACAAAGCCACCCTGCAATGTCGCGGCTCAAAGCCCATGGCGGCAGGTCCCAGAGCAGCAGGCACTCTGCCCAGTGTGCCTGCAATGCTGCCCTCCGCTCGCCGGGACCCATATGTATATAATATATACATATATAATACCCACATGTATTATGTAGACCTAGTTATGAAGCTTTTAATTCAGCTTGCCCTAATGTAACCCTCTTCTTGAATCCTGATTCAAGGCAGGAGCCTCCCCAAGGAACGCGCAATCCCCATTCACTACACCACAGCCCTCCCGAGGCAAGATGCGGTGATTTGACCAGGAAACGAGAACCAAAGGGAAGAATCCTGGCGCATTCAAAGCCTTGTGGATGGATGACACGTTCAACCAAAGCTGCTAAATGAAAAGATGTGATGGTTTGAGCTTGGCTGGGAGCCAAATGCCATTCAGCCGCTCACTCACCCTCCCCCCTGCTGGGGATGGGGGAGAGAATTAACAGGGTGAAGGGAAAAGACCCATGGGTTGAGATAAGAACAATTTAGTAACTAAACTGCAATAATAGTGAAAATAATAATAATGATGATAATAATATATACAAATGAATGACACACAGTGACACTGCTCACCACCCCATGACCAAGGCTCAGCCTGTTCCCAGCTAACAACTCCAGAGCAGGGAGAGTCCTGAAACCACAATCCCAGAACAAAGATAACAGCCCAAGTGTCCACGAGGCTGGGAGCTGACCCATGGAGGGAGACGACCCTGGGAGAGAGACCACCTGGAGAGAGATGAACTGGAAAGACCGAGATTCTGTAGAGACCCTCACCCACATACTGGCCATGCCGGGCATGGGATGGAACAGACCATCGGCCAGTTTGGTCTCAGTCCTAACCCTGAGGTCGAATCCTGGGCTGGTCCCTGGGGCTGTGCTCCCTCCCAGCTCCTCCTGCCCCTGCAGACACGGGCACAGCAGAGAAGCTGGAAAGTCCTGGACTGTCCTGGCAGCAGCTCTGCCCATCAGTGTGTGATGAGCTGAGCAAGCCCTGCTGTGGATTAATGTGTTTGCCCTTGAGCTGTCCCCACAAGGCCACCCTCAGCCAGGCTCCCGGGGCAGGTCCAGGTGCCAGCCCCATGCTGCAGAGATGGTCACCAAAGCTCCAGGAGCCCATCCTGGTGCTGGGATGGGTCCTGGGCCACGGCACAGGTCCAGCCCCATATTGTTTGGTTTGCTCTAACTCTCTCATCACGCACCAAAAGCTTTCTTTGCATCACACAGGTGAGAAACCACCCCAGGGAGACAGCAGCCGGCTTTCCACCGCAGCTGAGCCCCGGTGCACATCCATCAGCCGTGCGGGATGCTGCTAGGGAAGCTTCTCACGGGGCCAGACACCCAGCCGCTGCCTGCCACTGTCACAGGGACATCTGCCCACTGCCCAAGAGCCGCACCTTGGGCCACTCTGTAGGAAGCTCGAAGCCTGTAAGCTGGGAAGCAGTTTCCATGCGGCTGGCCTCCGGCATGGGGCGATGAGAAAGATTTCTCGTTTTCAGCCACAAACCTGCTGGCTGATGTCTCCACAGTCTTTTGTTATCCGAGCTTCTGACATTAAACCCCTCGGCAGCCTGACAGCTCCCTTTAAATTTTGGCCCAATGACCCAACAGCCCCTACTGAGCAGGGAGGGGGACGAGGAAGCGATTAACAAGCCTCTTGGTGAAAGTTATTTGTGCACTTTATGCTAATCCCCACCAGTGATGACTTTTTGTGTGATGACAAACAGCCAGGCAAGTAATCCACTTAATATCAAGCTCGCCTTTATTTCAACAAACGCACCTGNTTTTTTTTTTCCTCCAAAGAAACTAACAGTTTCCATACGCAAGAGAGAGCAGGGGAGTGCTTCTGCAAAAGAGGGGTGGATGGGATGCAAGAGATGAGAAAGGAATCACATAGCTGCTGGGAGGAGCAAAGGGGAGGAAAAAAAAAAACAGGTTTATTGGGTTTAAAACCTTCCTGTGATGGATACTGAGATGAATTGTCTCAGGCTGCAACTGTCTGTGTGTCTCTAAAGAGCAGAAAGGTGCGAGATGAGACGGGAGGACCCACGAGCATCGTCCCTGCCGCAGCTGCAAGAACCCAGCGACCCACCTCCCTCCCTCTGCCATCCCCTGCAGCAGCCCCGGGACATCCCCAGCCCAAATCTGGGTATTTTTTAGAGCCCAGTGATTTCTATCCTGCAACTTTATCTCCTTTTAAGCTCATTTAAAGCACATAAAATGACTCCAGTGTCCCGCGGAAACAGCACGGAGCTAGAGGGAACCTCTGCACTGCAGCCATCGGGAAAGCCGGCGTCAGAACCTCACCCTTCAATTTTCGGGTGCCTCTCTCCACGTTGTTTCTGTTAAAAATGGTATTTTTGAGACAAAGATGATTACGTTTGAAAGGACCTGGATAAAGGCTGAGGTCTGGAAAGCAGAGCCTGAGCGAGATGTTGCAGCAGCTGGTGGAAGCTGGAAGCTGCAGAACAGTTTTCAGCAGCAGATCATTCCTCCACTTGCTGCTACCTTCGGGGAAGGAGGGAAGATTTATTTATTTTGTTTTAAATCAGTTTCTGGCTCAACATTTTCCTGGGTTTTACACAAAGGCCAGGGTTCACGCTGATATTTCAAGGAGCAGCTTATTCAGGAGTTTTTGTTTTTGTTTTTTTTTTTAATGATGATGGAGGAAGGAAAAAAATTCCTGGGGGGTGAAAAAAAAGTTCCACTTTGTAACTTCAAAAAAAGGCTCCAACTAAAAGAGGCGACATGGAAAGCAGCAGATCTTAGCACAAAGAGAGGCTTTGACATGCAAGGAAACGACTTAACCAGAACGATGGCTGAGCTCTCGCACTCCGGGGAGGCGGCTGTGCCATGCCGGAGGTGTCCCACGGGGACGCGTGAGCCCTGCATGCAAACACTGGACAAGGAGCTTCACCAAGACATCCCTGCTATTTGCTCAAAGCTGGGCAAACATTGTCAGAGGCCACTGGGATGTCACACTGGAGACACATTTTCAGTAGTAAATGGCATCTTTCCGGCTCGGTTCAGCCCTGGTACCCTTGGAAACCTTCACCATGTGCTTCCAGCTCCCCTGCTCACTGCTCCTTCTTTTAAAATAACCACAACAATATTCATTCCAACTTCGGCAGTATCAGCCAGCTCGCTGTGCTGTGTATGGAATCAGTGAAGAAAGTCGTACGTGCTCGGAGATACCGTCCCCGAGCTGGAACCTCCAAGATCAGAGCCAGGAGTCGGACAAAACTCTCCCTCCTTCATCTCACGGAATCACTGAACGGTTTGGGTTGGAAGGGACCTTAAAGCTCATCTAGTTCCAACCCACCTACTATGCACAGGAACACCTCCACCAGCCTGGGTTGCTCAAAAATTTCTGGAAAGAGAAGTTGGGGGTAAACAGAAGGAAACAAGAGTTGAGGCACCAACTGGGCACTTATCGACCAAGCTGGTGCAGAAAAGGTTTTCCCTTCCCAAATGGTTCTTTACTGAACACTGTGCAATCTATTACGGTTCAAAAAGGGGATGCTGAGAACTGCTGTAGCGACCAGACAGATGCATTTGGGTTTTTTTTTTTCTTCCCCTGGTAAATGTGGAGCAGCACTGTCATTTTGCCCAGACTCCTTCATTTCCCTTGGGATCCAAAGTTTGACTAGAAACATGAACAGCCAGGGAAGTGCTGGGTTGTGAAATTATCCTTCCTGCCATCTAAACAGGGTCAGATCGCTGCAGGGGTTGGGGCAGGAGGACCCCAGGGAAAAGCCCGGCGCTGGAGGCAGCTGTCCTGGTTCCGAAACCAGCGCAGCAGCCGGCGCGGAGCGAGACCCCGGCACTCCTGCGACAGAGCACCGAGACACCCCCGGGAATGGCTTTTACAGGAAAACTTCAAAGCACAGAGCACTCACAGGTGTGTTGGAAGCTTCTGGTAATCCTCAGCTCTTGCAGCTCTCACCTGAGAGACCCCATCGTCTTCCTCTCAGCCATCACATGGTGGGCAGCACATTGGGGTGGTGGATGGCAAAGAGGGTCAGAGAGAGCGGCCAGCCCCCCAGACAGGGGCAGAGAGGATTCACAGAATGGTTTGGGTTGGAAGGGACCTTAAAGCCCATCCAGTGCCACCCCCTGCCATGGGCAGGGACACCTCCCACTAGCCCAGGTTGCCCAAAGCCTCATCCAGCCTGGCCTTGAACCCCTCCAGGGATGGGGCATCCACAGCTTCTCTGGGCAACCTGGGCCACTGCCTCACCCCCCGCACAGGGAAACATTTCTTCCTCACATCTCATCTCCATCTCCCCTCTTCCAGCTTCAAACCGTTCCCCCTCGTCCTGTCCCTGCACCCCCTGATCCAGAGCCCCCCCATCTCTCCTGTAGCCCCCTTTCAGCACTGGAAGGTGCTGGAAGGTCTCCCCGGAGCCTTCTCTTCTCCAGGCTGCACACCCCCAACTCTCTCAGCCTGTCCTCGCACGGGAGCTGCTCCAGCCTCGGACCATCTCCGGGGCTCCTCTGGCCCCGCTCCAGCAGCTCCGTGTCTGTCCTGTGCTGAGGACCCCAGAGCTGGGGGCAGCACCCCAGGGGGGGTCTCACCAGAGCGGAGCAGAGGGGGACAATCCCCTCCCTCGCCCTGCTGCTCACGCTGCTGGGGATGCCCCCAGGACACGGGGGGTTTCTGGGCTGCCAGCGCACATTGCCGGGGAATGTTCAGCTTCTCATCCCCCAGCACCCCCAAATCCTTCTCCTCAGGGCTGCTCTCAATCCATTCCCCCCCAGCCTGTGTCTGTGCTGGGGATTCTGGGCTGGTGAAACACAGGACATCTGAGACAGGACCCAATAAAAAGTGCAAAGAGCATCGCACTGGGCTGACCCTCTGTGCACGAGCTGCTTTGTTCTGAGCCCCCCAGTTCTGACCGTGCTGAGGTTGGTCAATCCCAAGGAAAAGGCACAGCCAGGTACTGGCCACGGCTTTACTCGCCCGGACCGACGCTGCACAACGCCAGGAGTGCCCAACGGTTTTGATTTTAGAAATGTGCTCGGACAGTGGAGGGCAGGAGCCTTCCCTTAAAAACTCAAACTTTTACAGCTGTTAGGAGTTCAGTAAAGTCTAATTAAAACCAAATTCCTTGTGGAAGGGTTAGATAAAACACAGCCCTCAAACAGTGCCAAAAAGAGGGAACAGGCACTGCTCTGGCCAAGGCAGAAATTGGCCTAATTGCTTCCAATCGCGTTCCTCTGCGGCTGGGATCTGACCCAGCAACGGCAGAAAAAGTCTACTATTTACATTGTTAAAAAAAAAAAAAAAGGAAGAAAAAAAAATAGATGCTTTGGGAACATTTTATACTTCTTTATCTCCAACTGGCCACCTCAGGAAAATGTGTGCTGTTTTAAAATAGTTCTCAAGGAATTTATTTTGGTGTGTTTCGTCTCAGAGATCCTGATCAAGACGATTGAATAACCACCGTTGAACGAGATCCTGGAGCAGGGCTCCGGCCCCGCTGTTCTCCCTTTTCTTAATCACGCGGGGAAGTTTTAGGAACCTCTCGAATTTTATTCTTGTTTTGGCAAATATCCACCTGGTGAGTCCTGTTTGTTTTAGAAATTAAACGTAAAATAAAGCCAGCTGCTTCTGGGGCCGGTTCTTTCCCTCTTGTACACAAAAGCCAGCGTGTTCCTGCCGGGACGTAGCTCCGCTGCTCCTACACCTCCGCGGGTTTAGGTGCTTGGCTGTGCTGATCCGGGCGTCCTGGTTCAGCTGGGACAGGGTTAACTTCTGCCCAGCAGCCAGTGTGAGGCTGTTGGGTCTGTGCTGAGGAGAAGCTGATCACACACTGATGGGCAGAGCTGCTGCCAGGACAGTCCAGGACTTTCCAGCTTCTCTGCTGTGCCCGTGTCTGCAGGGGCAGGAGGAGCTGGGAGGGAGCACAGCCCCAGGGACCAGCCCAGGATTTGACCCCAGCGTTAGGGCTGAGACCAAACTGGCCGATGGGCTGTTCTACCCCATGCCCGGCGTGGCCAGGATAGAGGTGAGGGTTTATCTGGAAGCTCGCTCTCGTGCTCTGGGTCAGCTCTCTTTCCAGGTCAGCTCTCTCCGGGTAGTCCCTCTGCCAGGGTCATCTCCCTCCCTTGATCAGCTCTCCATCTTCAACACTCAGGCTCTTCTCTCCATTCCAGGGGTGAGGTTTCAGGACTCTCCCTGCTCTGGGATTGTTGGCCAGGAATGGGCTGAGCCTTGGCCAGGGGGTGGTGAGCAGTGTCACTGTGTCATTTGTTTGTATATTTCTATATATCACTATTATTATGATTATTATTTTCACTATTATTGTAGTTAAGTTACTTAATTGTTCTTATCTCAACTCACGAATCTTTTTTTCCCTTCACCCCTTTAATCCTCTCCCCCATCCCCAGGAGGAGGGAGGGTGAGTGAGCGGCTGGATGGCGTTGGCTCCCAGCCAGGGTCAAACTACAACACTGGGGCAGCTGTAGAAAGGACCCCACCTCTCCCGTGGGTCGTGTTGCTGCAGGCAGAAGTCCTCCTGGAGCCAGCACAGCAAGAACTGAGCTGGAAGGAGGAAAAGCAACGAGGAAGGCTGCCTGGCACACCTCTGACCCATCGCCATCGGGTACAACCCAGATCGATGATCTCCTCAGGCCACATTTGTCTTTTGGGTCAGGTATGGTTGGGGTCAAGTTTGGTTTTCCAGTGCAGAAGAGTCAGAAGGGCTGGTTGAACTCTGCTTTTCATACAGATTTTCAAGGTCATTGCCTCCCTCAGAAAGCTGCTCTGCCGACCCGAGAGCTGGGGTTTGCTACAGCGTCCCGTTAGCTCCAGCTGACGTGATGGATCGTGCTGCCTTCCAACTCCGGTTTGCATTTGTGCAAATGCAAGGATTACAAAATCCCATTGATATGATTAATCACTCAGCGTAGCCAAACCACCTCCATCTAACCTCCAACTCCCCAAAGCCTGATGCAAAATATGTTTTCACAAACTATAAATCACTAAACTTTGCTTAATAAAAACCGCTGTTACTGAAGCATAATATTAAAAGGTTCTCCAAGACGGAATAGTGGCTTTGGCAGCTGGCTGCAACAGATCACATCATTTTCAGTAGGGCTAGCACGTATTTAATCAGAAACAAACACATACGGCTGTAACGGACCGACGACCGCACCTCCTGCCATCCCAAACACATCGGAACGTTCTGCGGTTGTACGCTGGACGTGCGATTGCCAGCCTGTGCCTCAGTTCCCCCGCGCCTCTCACGTGGCCCGTGGGCTTTGCAGCAGCTGCAGTTTATTACCGCTGGCCCTTGGGGATAAAATTCACCATGTAAAACGTCAAGCGGGATTGTATTTTAATTTAGGAAAGGCCACAATTCAGAACCCCGGGTTTGTTGCTCTTGTTTTTTGTTTTTTTTTTTTTTCCTTCTTTGCTAAGGGATCAAATTTTATTGGTGAAAAATTTAATTTTGCAAAGCAACGTGATCTTAGACAAAACTCTCCAGATGTGAGAAAATAAAAGCCGAACAGCCAAGCGACACAAGAAGAGAAGATTTTTGCTCCTAAATGTCTTCAACATGAGAATGCCGCAGGTCTGCCGGCAACATCTTCCTTGCCTCTGCAAATGCTCCAGCGGGACGTTCCCAGGTGTTACCATTTTAAAAACCTGTTTGGCCACTAGCCAGGATTCAAGCTGCCTAAAGCCAACTTCTCGGCACGAAGCACGCTCCAAAACCCGGTGACCATCTCCTCCAGCCCCGTGGCATTCCCGTGACAGCCGCCACGGCCCCGGGCAGCCCCGCGTGGAGCAGCGATTCGGGCGGTTGGGGCACGCTGACCCCCCTGGATCACACGAAGCAACTTGTGCTTTTAGAATTAAGCCAGTTCATACTCTCTCCCTTTCCCTGTTTGTTTCAGCCTAAAATAGCTGCGGACCAGCTGCCAGTCAGTGGTCTGAACCCAGAGATGCTCTGGTCTGTTTGAGGACCTCTGCTCCAAAGATGTTGCTTCTACTGAACTGCAACAGTAACCTCAGCAATGCATTGTAAAAAAAAACAAAAACAAAAACAACAAAACCCAGCCCAAACCAGCAACAATCTAACAATTCCTCAAGGTCCATGTTCTTTGCCCAGCAGCAGCAGCTCCAGTGCAGGAGGCACCATCCCCAGGGTGGAGGTTTCCCAGCACAAGACCCATCTGTTGGGAACAGCCCAGGTACAGCTGCCGATGCCCTGGGGAAGTGGATGGACTGAGCTCTGCGTCTCTTCTAGTCCTACTTTCTATGGGTTCATACTCATTTTCTGAAAAGCAAAACTATAACGGGCTCCTGCAACTGAAGCACACCCTGGTTTCCAGTTCAGCGGTTTGAAGTGGTTTGCTGCCAACAGAGCTTCCATCCGCTCTCCCCACCGCTTCCTGTGGCCGCTCGTTCCCATCCCACAGCACCTCCCCGTCCCAGTCACGCCAACGTGTTTGGTTTGGTGGCTGTACCATGAGCTGACCCAAATTACAGATATCCTCTTTCTCCTCCTCCCTTTACCCCTTTACAGTCCAGACCAAGCCACTGGTCCAGCGCAACCTCAAGTTGTCCTCTGACCTTCTGGCCTCCTTGCCCTGCCAACAGGCGACGGTTTCAACAGCTGAGCCATCACAAGGGATCGCTCTCTGGCTTCTTCAAAGGTCCCCACCACCGACCAGGCGGCAGAAGGTCAAAATGGGAGTTTTAAATGAGGTTGTAGCGGTACATTCGTGCCCCTTTCTGCTGGTCCGTGACCATTCAGACCCTTTAACAAGGCTCCCTGCTCCGGCTTCGGCTGGGATCAACGTGCTCTGTTCCTCGGAAGGGAGGAGCTGCAGAAGAAAGTTCAGCCGCAGGGACACAAGCCACTCACCCCACGGGTCACAGCGTGTGCCCTGACCCCGTCCTTATGCGCCCAGATGCAGCCAGCGACAGGAGCATCGTCTGGCCACTGACTCACAGCCGGTGCCCCACGGACGACTGAAAGCTCCCAAACTGCTTCCAGATATGGACATTGCCAGAGGAGAGCTCGAAAAACCAGCGAGCAAACAGAACTCAGAAGGATTTCTTACCAACAGCCATCTAAAGAACATGATGTTTGAGAAACAACCAGAGATAAACAGATCAGGGTGCTGAACACCCCAGACCAAGGTTAATTGCCTTGAAGTTCAAGGTTCAGAATCCCACATTTTTTGTTGGATCACGGGAGGGGAGGTAATCACTCCTGCAAACGCTGCGGAACTAGTCGGCAATCCAGAAATTAGGAAATGTCACGAGACAACTTATCTGACCCCTTTTCGATTTATTCAGCATCATTTTGCTCGCAACTAGAACGAGTGCAAGCCCCTAAACGGAAACCCAGGAAGAGAAAGTTTCCTGGAGAAACATTTCCATAACGCTCTTCATCCTCCAGCGCGTTTGCAGCAGCAGCGCAGCCAGCCCGACGATTCACGCAGCTCTGCCTAATGTGAGAACAAACCCATTACCATCAATATCCAAACCAGGACAAAACTTGGCGCAGAAGCACTCGGGGAGTGAAAACTGACCCTTGGACACATTTATATTCCAAGCTCTGTAATCTGACGGGGCATTTCTACCAACCTCTCCCACTCCTGGACATCTCTCCCTGATTAAAAGCAGTCTGTCTTGGTCACATCCCCAGATCTCTAGGATTCGATACCATTATTTATGCATTAACATCCAAACCACGCTGCTTTTATTTGCATGCCGAGCACCTGCAGCTCAGACAGTTAACATTTACGCGCATTAGCTTTTTTCTTTTTCGTTTAAGATTTGCTTTGGATTCCAGACGTACGTGTCCACATGGAAAATCGCACCCAGATGAGAAGCGTTGGCTGCCATGGTGATCGCCGCTTCCAGCAGCCACGGGCTCGACGTGGAGCCTGGCTAACGGAGACGGCAATTTGGAAACCGTTGCTTTCTACGCTCAAGGATTACTATCAAGTGTGTTGGTGAAAACACACAGCCCCTACAAGGCGATGCTCTCGCATCTCATATTCCACTTAGCGCGGCTCCTTCAGACACTCCAGTGAAAGGCAGAATAAAATCAATCCGTGCAGACCACTGAGAATACTTCAACTTTATTGCCGAGCCCTTAACTGACAAAAATGCGGCTGGAAAGCACGAGTGGCAAGCGCTGAAGGTGGTTTAATGAGGGAGAGATCTCACATCAGAGGAAAAAGCCTTGTAGTGAAATGGTGAATGAGGCCAGAAAAACAAAAATGATGGAAAGTCTCTCAAGAGGCGAGTACCAGCCACGGAGTGATGGGAGCAGAGGGACGCAGCCGCTGCGGAGCCAACAGCACACACGCTGACGGGGGCTCTGGGGGCTGATGGGTTTTTTACAGCAAAAAACTGTTGGATGGCAAGTGTCTGTGACAGAAAGGAAGGTTGGTTGACAAAGAGTTGGGGAACAATGGAAAAGCTGCAGTTACAATCTATGGAGGAAGGTGGGAGCATGCATTCTCCTTGGCTTTCATCCTCCCATCCAACCGATATCCCACGGGAAAACACAAGGGGTGCGAGGTACTGCAGCGAACAGAGGGATGAGCTGAAGCACAAACTACAGGGGATCTTCTATAAAAAAACCCCGAAACAAAGCTGGCTCAGCATAAATAAGATTTAAAAAAAAAAAATAAATCAGTCCTCGCTCTCACCCTCATCCTTCAAATTCCGCCACTGCTTTACTTTCAGACCACAAGTTGCCTGTTACATCCTTGGAACT
>VZTO01016685.1:9583-28102 GCA_013400615.1 Syrrhaptes paradoxus | reverse complement strand
AAGAAAATAATAAAAAAAAAAACCCAAAAAAAAAAAAAAAACAAAAAAAAAAAAAAAAAAAAAAAAAAAAAATCAGTCCTCACTCTCACCGTCATCCTTCAAATTCCGCCACTGCTTTACTTTCAGACCACAAGTTGCCTGTTACATCCTTGGAACTCACTGTGAAACTCAATATTTTTTTGAGGAAACCTCAAGCTAAACCAGTATGGTGCAAAATTTGTGATGAAAAGGTGCCCAGTGCCACAAAACCAGAAGCGTTTGCCAAATAACGGGATGGCTGCATTGATTTCAAAGGGATTTGAGCTTCTGCTTTCTAACAACGTCCTCATCACAGCAACTGAAAAGGTGGAGTGAGCATCGTTCACCCTGCGCGAGCGAACAGGATATCCTGTCTCTGTAGGGGTGACTGTAGAATCACAGACTGGTTTGGGCTGGAAGGGACCTTCAAGCCCATCCAGTGCCACCCCCTGCCATGGGCAAGGACCCCTCCCACTAGCCCAGGTTGCCCAAAGCCTCATCCAGCCTGGCCCTGAACCCCTCCAATATAATTCTGGGCTCTTCTGTAGTGACCCAAGAAATGAAATATTTTTGCTCACGGAGGTCCAGGGGCAGCAGGACGGCACTGACCGTGCACACGGAGGTGCTCAGCCCAGCACCTCTGCCTGCCTTTGCTCCCACGTCCCGTCCAAGGGTAACACCTTTCTTAGGACCGGTACGAGTTCCCTGCGAAGCGCTCGCCCTTTGCAGCTGCGCGCTTGGGAGATGCCATCAATTAAAAGTGGAAAAAACCCCCGTGCAATAACGCGATCTTATCCCAACACCTAGGGAGGAAGAAGCAGCAGGGAATGCCACAGGAAAGGGCTTTGCAAACGCCATCTGAAGGCAGCTGTTTGGCACCGACACCCGACTAAGTGAAACCTCCTTTGCTCTGGCCGGTTCTCTAAGCGGTTTTTCCGTGCCTGTGCCCCGCCTGAGGCTCCCTGCCGGCTCGTGCGTTTTCACACCCCTGCTCAGCTGGGAACGTTTAGAGCCTGCTGGTATCAATCTGGCCTGGATGGAAAGATGGGAGGCTCCAGGATATCACGTTCCTACCTGGGTTATGAAGGCTGGTGGCTCCCTGCGGCAAGGGCACGGGGCAGGAGGGGGGAGTACACATATGGGACAAATCCACGGAAAATCGCACTCTATTATTTCTCTTGCTCGTGGCAAAACTACGTCGTCTTGGAGAGAGTTAACTCAGACACGTTGCTTTAGCCTGAAGTAAATCCTTCCCTCATCAGCCTTTTAAGGCACGGGCTGCTTCCAACCCCGACAGCACCAGGGCTGGTTCCTATCCTGACTCGTGATCGATGCTGCCGCGCTGGCTGCCGCCCTGCCTTCCCCCCACCGATGCTCTGGAGCCACGGCCAGTGTCACCAGCACTACTGCAAAAGCCACCAAGATCTCCGTGCTCACCCGCTTTGCTTTCACCAAAATCCCGCTGCCACGAGAAGCAGAGGGAAACTCTTCTCCATTGCCCCCCAGCACCTTCCTGTCCCCATCTGCTGTCTCTGACCCACCTGGGAGCTCCTGTCACCTCCTCCATCACTCCCCAGACCCCACAACCCCATCACTGCTCCCGCCAGAGACCACCAGCCCCTCCCGTTAGCTGGCACGGGTGCAGGCAGGCGTGCGCCGCGGATACGGCAGCGACGGCTCTTGCGAGATGTTTGTCATCCTGTCGATACGCCTCGATGCATACGGGGGGAAATGAGTCAGTTTGTGTACGCCGAACGTGACTGAGCTTAAAAAACTTGGGTTTTGAAAGAAATTTGAACGCTGTCAGTTTTACTCTATGAGTAAGAGCACACGGAAAGGTTCCCCACCTGCTACTCACTGGTTACCAACGCTGCGGTGGTTCAGCGAGGAATGGTCAACCCAGCTGGACGCTGGACGGGGAAAGTCCATCAGAGCAGCCAGGGGAGAGTTTTAGATTATCTAAAACCTCCCCAGAGACACCCCGACTGCAGACGGGAAGGAAGCCCCAACGCCTGCTCCTGGTTAAACAGTAACAGCCCCGGGGAACCCAGCGGCCACCAGAGCCAGAGCGGCTGGAGCTCCGGCGGGTCACCACCACGGCAGCGGGTTAAAACCCTTTTTACCTATTTTGGGGAACGCTTTTCCAGCCCAAGATGTGCCACTTCCAAAGGAGCAGACAATGCAGATGTGACCTGAGCAAGCACCAGTGCTCGGGTTAATTCAACATTTACACCTGCGGTTACCCTGCCTTCTCAGAGCGGATTCCTCCAGGCTTTGACTCCAGCACGATAACATTTCTTGACGGTGGAGAGACTGCCCGGCTAACGACACGGACCCGCAGAGTCCGTGACAGCCCTTCATGGGACTCCAGAGCCACATCCCCAAGTTCCAAACGCTTCGGTAGACGGGGACCCCAGGTTTGGGGAGGTCTGGCTAACTGCCTCGCCTTGCCTCCTGAAGGTGGATTTATTTTTTCCCTGCTGTTGTAATTACGACACTATCCCACAGGTCAGCACAGCCCCACGGGTGAAAGCCGGGGAGCAAACCGCGCTGCACCAGCCGTATCAAAGCCCTTACGCCAAGAGTGCGGTTTAACGAGCTGGTCAGGTTTTGCCTCATTTCCATCGGTGAGGATTTCTTCCAGCGATAGCCAACCGGGAGAGCAACGTTTCCGTGAAAAACCGGGGTAAAAAAGAAACTACCATCCCAGCAACTCCCTACAGCCCGTAACACAAATAATCCCAGCGCGAGGGCTCTGGCAGCTCGCTTAGAACCTGTTGCTGCAGAGGCACCTGCCCAAGTTTCACTCCAACCATCCTCTTTCCAAGGCAAACCGCAGACCCGGGTCTCCAAGGGTAAGACAACAAACCACCGCCGCGGCGCGCTGCTGGGAGCAGCAGCAGGTCTGCGTGTAAGACAGAAAGGAAAAGGCTGCTTACTCTGAGCGTCTTTGCGGTCGGGGAGGGAGAGGACGGGGGAGAACCGGACTGAGCCTTCCTGCTGCGAGTATATTCCTTACTCCGGGCGTACAGGGACGACATGGCCTCGCACGCTGGGTGGCTCCGAGAAGTGACACCGGTCCTGCTCTCCTGCCGCTCGACAGGTCCTTCTTCAGAGGTCAGAACAAACTAATTAAACTATTCCCAGCTCTGGTAATTAAACCCTGCTGTTTAGGGTGTGTAATTTTAGGCATTAATCTGCTGCAGAGGCTCCATGAGGCTCCTTGTCCGAGAAGAAGAAGAGAAAGCGTCAAGGAGCTGCCGTGCTCCAGCGTTGTGCCGTGCCAGCCTCACCGCCCCGGCCCCAGCCCGACTTCTCCGCAAAAGGACATTTCCTCTCGTCCGGAGCGTGTGCTGCGGGGCCAGAGTGATCTCCCCCCAAATCCGCAGGAGGCAAAAACTCCCGGCTCAAGAGAGAGAGCTGGAAAAGTGGCTGGGTTTATCTAGACACGAAGCTTTTGCCAAAAAGAAAAAAAAAAGAAGAAAAAAGAAAACGAAAACCTGTTTTACTCCGGAGCGGTGCCGCGAGCTCTCTGCCGTCACAGTGCAGAGCCGCATGCTTTAAGCGAAACGCAAAAGCATAAATCAGGAACAAACGCTGGTTTGGAAAGGGGCAGTCCAGATGAAGTTGTGTTTTGTTCCGTCCTCCTCCTCCTCCCGGGCGCCGTTACCCACGCGCAGCCTTCTCCCAACCCTCCCTTCTGACATTCCAGATCCTGACTCGCTCCGCCAGGAATGCTGGAGGGCGGCCAGCAGCAGCGATTCACTTTCAGCTTGGGATTTGGGCTGCCACTTGTAGGGAAAAAAGGGGGGAGAAAAAAAAAAAAGAAAAAAAAAAAAAAAGAGGAGGGGGAAGAAAAGAACTTCCAAGCTCCCCAGGCCTGGCAGGCTGCGGGCGGGAGGTCGGAGGCAACGCGCCGGCACTTTGCGAAGCTGAAATTCCAGCTTGCATTTTGCGGCTGCGACAAAGGGAGATAGTTTAAAGGCCAGGGAGCAGTTCATACCATTAAAGGGAGGACATGCTCATGCAGCACAACAGGCTTTTTGTTTTTTTGCTCTTGAGCCTGTTTGGAGCTGCGAGAAGGCGATGCGGAGCTTGTGTCGTGTACACGGGATCAAAGGAGCGTTTGGGATCGAGGAGGAGGCGAAGGGAGGACAGAGGAAGGATCCCCCCAGAGCACGGACCTCTCGACAAACTTCAGCCAGCTCCTTGCTGAGCGGGGCTGCGGCCGCACGAGCCAGCTCCCTGGAAAGCTGCTCTCAGGACAGCAGGATCGTGCACTGCAAAGGCAAGTGATGTCCCTCGTGTCCCATCTATACAAGACGATCATGTGAAAAACGGCCTCAAACACGCGGGGGGTGCGCCCATTCCATAGCTCACATACACCACATACAGTCCTGCAGCCGTAAGGGTGCAAATCAAGGTTTTTTTCTTTGTTGGAAAGGCATCAGGATGGATTTGCACTGGACCAGTTCCAGTAAGGCAGCGTTAACGAACCAGTATCACCCCAAAGTCCTCATCTGGAGTCATCCGCACCCACCCCAACCAGCTACCGACCGAGTCACCGGTGTCCGGACTCACCGGATCTTCGGTGCATGTTCTGCTCCAGCTCCACCGGCTGCGTTAGCATGAAACATTTCATAGAATCCAGGATGGTTTGGGGTGGGAAGGGACCTTAGAGACCATCCAGTGCCACCCCCTGCCATGGGCAGGGACACCTCCCACTAGCCCAGGTTGCCCAAAGCCTCATCCAGCCTGGCCTTGAACCCCTCCAGGGATGGGGCATCCACAGCTTCTCTGGGCACCCTGGGCCACTGCCTCACCACGACATTTCCTGGCAAGTGCAGAAGAATGTCCATATAAAAAATATGTTAAGAGTATTATTACACTCTGATATCTCTGTTAATCTGAATTTTTGCCCCTTTTTGCACACTGCGGGGGAACTGCACAATTTTCCCGGCACACGTGGCTGGGGAAGGGTGCTGGGAGCAGCGGCTGCACCAATTTCTCTGCCGTCCGGCATCTCCGCAATCCAGGGGCGATGCAGCATCGCTGCGTGACCACGGAGAGAGGGAAACGGAGCTACTGGAACCGTCCCTCTCTAGGAAAGTCACTTTGAGATGAGGCATCACTGACTGCAGGAGGGGAAGAAAAAAAAAAAAAAAAGAGTTTGGAGAGGTGTAACTCTGCCTGGCAATACTCCTGCATTCCCTTTTAGAGGTATGGCAATGAAACCCAGACATACAAGGAGACGGTGACAGGCACCCCGCTGCTCAGGGAGGCTGTGGCAGGACCTGGATCTTTGCAGCCTCCATCTGTTGCTCTCATCACCTCCACCCTCCACCTCTCCCCGCCTGACTCTGCCGTGCAGCGACAACAAGCGATTCGGGCAGTTTCGATGCATATTTATAGAAACTGTGCACACGGGTGAGCCTTTTGCGCTCATCTCAGTTTCTGGGGTTTCAAAACAGCACAAGCAACTGAAACCGGGCTAACCTGTGCGGTCACCGGCAGGCTGGAGTGTCCCAATCCCAGAGCCCAGCTTAGTCACCAAGGTGGAGCTGACAGCTGGAAATTGCAGGGTTTTGCTTCCCCTCCCATCTAGTCCTGAATGAACCGTTGCCGCATCCCTCCACGGTCACGTTTCTGCTGAGGAGGAGCAGGAAAGCTCCAAAAATCTACATTTTAGTCCAGAACTCCCAGCCTGAGCCTCAAACCAAAACAAAAACCTGAGCTTTCTATTCCCCACTAATTAAAAGTTAATTAGTCATCCGGTGCAGATGCCTCACAGATCGACAAAAACGCTTCTTGGTGGACAAGGTAAGATTTTTAAAGAGAAGGGGTGGTGCGAGAATTAGTGTCCTCATCAGCCAGGAAAGGCAGCAGAATGCGACGCAACGTGGCAAACGCGCCGGCTTCCGTCCCCATTTCCCCAAAGCTGCCCAACCGCCGGGTGTCTTCCTGACGTTTTACTTCCAAGCGTTCCCTGTGGAAGCACAAAATCCCATGACTCTGCCTTCGCAGCGCCGGTGTCCTGATGTCTGTAATATTCAAGGTCACGGTTTGGATCTGACGGTTTCTGGCTGTTGAGGATATTTCGCAGTAAGAACCAGCAGCTCGGGCTGACTTTGCCAAGGAATATTTATACAGCCACCGGAAAGATGTGGAAAAACCCCACCTGCCACAAACCCTGGACACAAATCCTGGAACTTCACCCTGCGGCGTATTGCTGGGCAACATCACTTTAAAATTGCTTCTTGTCTTTGAGCACAGCAGAACAACTATTTCCTACACATAGAGTAATGGTCTTGCCTCTGATCCCTCTCTCCAGACATCTTTCAGTGGCTCTCCCTCCCCTCCTTTAGCACTGACACCTGTGTTTGCACCCAGTTTTGGTTTTTTTTAATTAGCCAGAGGACCCATATCCAAGAAAATGACGTACCAGAAAGAGGATGAAGTCCTAAGCTCAATATTTGAGGGGAAAAATGCAAACATCCCTTTTCTCTGTGTTGAAAATCTTCACCTACAGAACGTGACGCCGATACAATAAATTTCAGCGGCACTGTAACTTTCCAGCAGACAAAATTGGGAAACAGAGCAAGGAGTTAAAGCCAGAGCGATGCTCCTGGCTGATGCGAGCCCACGGCTTGTTCTCCTGGAGTTTAGAGGAGAAAGAAAGGAGAAGTCCTCTTGGGAGATGAGAATTCTAATAAAATTTGAAGGATGTGGGAGAGTAGTTGGTATTTTTGGAACAAATTGTCCCCAAATTATCTTCTCAAAGTCCTAGCTGTCATTTATCACGTCAGGTTTACCCCACGCTCTCATACATCACCGAATTACTTCCCATCCGTCTGACTCCTTCCATTCACAGCCAAGCCTCCGGCTCCCTGGGCCGGCACGTGCCGGGGATCACGCTGGCATCTCCGGCTCCGCGAGGCTCAGCTGATGGAGTGCTGAGCCCAAGACATGGGGCCACCCAGCACCGGGATGCTCTCCACACCACGCACCTTCCCATGGGGTCTCCTTGGCCACACCAGTAAAATTAAACCCAGCCCTGGCCCATCCCAGACTGGAGGAAGGTCTCCAGCATCATCTTGTCCTTGGCCAACCCGCCTGGTGGGGACCGTTCCCAACAGCACCTTGGCCACAGCCGCAGCGACCTGGAGGGTCAGGGTGTTCGGTAACACGGATGAACCTTCCTCGCCAGCTGGCCTCAGTGCCAGAGGAGTTCCGGTTGGGTACACTGGGACTGATGTCACACCCAGCCTCTGAGGACGGGGTCTCAGAGCCCTCACTGGGACCCATCCTGCGCTGGGCCAAGCAACGGGGCTGTACCGCAGGGACACAAGATGTGACTTACAACCCAGCAAGAGGGAGAGGCAGGCAACACGCTTCATGTTTTCCTTTGAAAAACATGAGACCATTTCGCTCCCTTTTCTTTGAGAAGCAGAGAAATCCCCCCAACTGCTCACTGCAGCCCCAGCCGCTGCTGGTGCCCCCTCCCCAGAGCTTCACTGTTTGCTGGTCGATTAAAAAACTCTTCACCACCCCGACGCCCGGATTTCCCACCTGCAGGAGGAGAGTGTGTGTGTGTGTTGAGTCATGTTCCAGTCCAGGGAAACGCTGAAATCTGAAATTCATATTTTATGCAATAGGTAAATCAATTCTGACACTTCTCTGGAGAAACGGAGAGAAATAAACTACCCTGGCAGCTGCTTCCAAGAGCCAGGCTACAGAGCCACGATACCCAGAAAATCATTTTTCTAGGTCTAAAGTAGAAATCCAGAGAAACTCAGTTTAAACACAAAACCCCATTAACTATCGAACTACCAACGCAGGCTGAGGAGAGCAGAGTCAAGATTTGATTTCCTCTTGCTTCTCTGTTGCAGGTTGGCATACAAAACAGAAATCCATAGCGTAAGAGTTCTGTCAACCTCCCCTTTGCAACAGCATTTATAGCGTGAGCAAAGCTCAACAAACCCTGTGATTCCCTTCACCCCAGGTTGTCCCATATCTGTGATTATTTCAGCCCAAAATAACGCGCGGACTTTGTGCGCACTACACGGCTTTGTCCTGGGAAGAACATCATCCTCGCCTTACCTGTCTTCCACTACATCCAAACCAGACAGGAGTGCTGGTATTTGCAAAATAAAATCCCGGGATCAGTCTGAGAGGGGGTCTGGCAAGCGAGGAGCAGCGGTTGGGTTCAACACGCAGGGCTCCCAAGGCAGGTGACAGGTGACAGCCCCAGGGACCGGACATTCCTTCCTCTATGTGGGATCTTGCAGTAAAAAGTCTCTAGAGTATTACCAACAATTTTGGAAAGGAATTCACCTGCCAAGAGAAGGCTGAGCCTTGTTAACCCTCCTGCTCTCACAGCTTTATTCGACCCATCACCTCTTGCGCACAGAAATCCCGCGGCTGCCGCTCGCTTCAGTGCACGGGCTGATCTGGAATTAGCAGCCCTGCTACTGAACCCGGAGATGCGATAGAAAGCCAATCTGTAATAATAAACCTTCTTTTCTCTCCATTACCCTGAACCACAACCCCGTTTGCAGGAATCCGGAGGGCTGAGGAGCTGCTGCCGTTACCCGGGACAACTCAGGGTCAAGGCTGCAGCAGCGCATCCCCTGCAACACCCAGCCCGCTATCACCGGGGATAATGAAAAGTTGATTGAAAATATTCATGCTATAGAAAACCCACTTCAAAACACCATAAATAAATGACTTCAAAATGATATGCAAGCTTTGCCAGGTCCAATTATAGCAGCGCAGGGTTTATTTAGAACTGCAAAAGCAGCCGCGGTTGTGTTCGGCAAGGGAAGGCTGAAGGGCTGGAGCAAAGGAATTATTGGCCAGGCAAGAAGCTGTGCTGGAAACGTGATGCGAAGGCACTGCAGCAGTTTGCCATAAATGGAATACAAACCGTAGAAGTGAACAGGCTTTTTCATCTGCAGTGCACTGACTAGGATTCCCAGGAGCAGATCTGCCGTTCTGTCCGCAGATGGGAAGCAAAAGGAAAGGATCTTCCTCTCCTCCCGACAGCCGACAGTCTAGGATTGCGCCCATAGCATCATACTTCCCCCGCTTTTTATTCTCATCACTAAATTGATCAGAAAAAGGCTGGAAGCTGCACCCACTACGCATACCTGGGTTAGCACTAAGGAGCAGAAGCAGATAATTTTAGCGTGGGCTGAGAATAGCACATTTTAAATATAAAACTTGGGAATTATTTTCTTTTTTTGCTTTCTTACAAATATAGAAAATAGCAAGGAGTAGTGAGGAGAGTTTGAAAAAGCACCACGCTGGGCACAGGAACATCATTTTAGCACCTGTAAGGGTTAAACTGTGCATGCAGGAGGAAAGTCTGCCTGCGGTTCTGCGGAGCGGAATTGAGATTTTGGAAGAATGGAGGAAGTAAACACTTTTTATTATCTTCTACCACTGCGGCCAGGTTGAGTTCCAGTTGGGCTTTTGCCTTCCTAATTTTAACTCTGCATGACCCGGCAAGATCCCTGAACTCTTTTTGGGTTGCCTGACCCTTCTTCCAGGGACTGTGCCCCTGGACTCGGCACTGGTGAGGCCGCACCGTGAATCCTGGGGTCAGTGTTGGGCCCCTCCCCACAAGAAGGACATTGAGGGGCTGGAGCAGGGCCAGAGAAGGGCAACGGAGCTGGGGAAGGGTCTGGAGCACAGGGCTGACGAGGAGCGGCTGAGGGAGCTGGGGGGGTTCAGGCTGGAGAAGAGGAGGCTGAGAGGAGACCTCATCANGGGTTGGGTGGGGTCGGGTTGACGGTTGGACTGAATGATCCTTGAGGTCTTGTCCAACTTTCATGATTCGATGATTCTAAGTACCTCGAACACCCAAACCCAGCATTTCTAACGGGATGGGACGCAGGGGTGTTCACCCACCCTTCTGGAGACCTCTGTAACTTAGAAGTTGAGACCTGAGTTTAAAGAGCAGTTTTCAGAAGAAGGAGAAGGGTTTCATTATGAGTTCAGCATCTCCAGAAGGGATGATGGCGAGAGGTTATGGATATGGACGGCAAGGGTAGCGATAATCAGCACCAATAAAGCAACACTGCACCCACAGCCTCTTGTTAGAGGGAGACAGATGTGGCAGCCACTGCTTGGCCAAAAAGAAATGCCCCTGAGACCACAGATTCGATTCCATTCAAGGCTGTAAATGCAACTGTGGTCAGAAACCCAGAGCCCTGGGGTGACCCCAGCACTGCGCATTCTCACGCCGTAATCCCACGTCTGCACAGCGCTGGGAAGGCTGATGCCTACAGATCATTTGCTTCATGTCCACCCAGAACCCGGCTCTGCCTTCTCACAATCTGGCTTCTATCCCAAACCCAATGCCATGTTTTGTTCAAAGAAAACCCAGCATGATAAAATCTGCAGAGATGCTTTCCACTGTCCGCCCCGTCCAGTCGAGAGCATTGCTCACGCCAGAAATGAAGTGATCTCACCAGTCATCCCCATTATGGATAAAGCAGTGGTAGAACATTTTCCACTCTAAGTCATCCAGCAGTTGCACTCTGCAAGTGTTTCCCGACAGGTTCCCTCTTCCCCATCCAGCTTTCTTGCGAAGGATGAAGCAGCACAAACATGCCGAGTTACAGCGGAGGAACGTGGGAGAAATTTGCAGAGATACGAACCGGCCACGGCAGGAAAACCGAGAAAGCAAACACGAATATCAGAACCAGATGTAAACACAGCTATTTCGAGCTCTGGGACTTTCCAAAATATGACATAGAGAAATGGAAATCTCAGGGCACTCATTACAGAGCCACGATCCATTATGCTCTTTATCTAAATTCATGAGATTCTGCCAAGCTCCCACCCGTCCCAGCCGCTCCGCAGCCATAAAACCTCCCTGCGAGCTCGTCCGTGGAAGCAACCGCCCGACACAAGCCAATATCCTAGCGCCACTGGCCAAACAGATGTGTCACTTCAACGCGTTGTTATCTAACCGCGCGTCAAGCCTGTTTCTGGCCTTCCTTCAACAGCAGCAGATTGTGGAGCAGAAGGTTACGATCGCTCCCAAGGATGAAATCTAGGAGCAATGAAAAAAGCCTATGTACATATAAATATATAAAATATATACATCAATATGTGTATGTATCTATAAAAACCCAACAACAGCGCCCAGCGTTAGCTATGTGCTAGCTACCTACTATAACGAGTAAAGCAAACGTGCCGTGGTACGAACTGAACCAAAGCTGGAGGGAAATTCCTGCCGGGAAGGAGTTTTGCAGCTTAAGGATTCTCCATCTCGACACAGCAAGTCCTGAAGTAGCTTCTGCCAAGCAACGTTACTTCTAGCAGGGAAACTCCACATCCAAAAGCAGAAAACGAACAGTGACTTTCCAAACATGAGCCTTTTATCTGAAGAGAAGCATGTTGGAGGATACAAACTGAGAACAAAAAGTGACCTTTTAAAGACAAGGGGGACAAACAGCATCACCGCACTTGAATCACTGGAACACACAATTTTTCCTACAGCGGTAGTTTCCAAGGGATGTTTTATTGCCAGGGAATTTGACTTCAGTTTTCCAGACAGATTTAGACCCCTCTTCAATTCCTTGTCAGCCCTCTGGCAGTGCAGCTTCTGCTTTTCACTCCTGGACACATCTTGGGAGAGAAATCATTTACGACCTAAAAACACGACTGCACCATCCTGCACCGTACATCCAGGCAACAAGGACGATGGGCTTCACGGGGGCTTTGCCCCAACGAAATGCTCACCAGTGGNCAGCTCCCAGCGGGGCAGAGAACCTGCTGTAAGCGATTAAGCAATTAGAGATATTTCTCCTTTCTGTAATTTTGAGCATGTCATAGAATCATAAAGGTTGGAAAAGACCTCAAGGATCATCAAGTCCAACCCAACACCACCTAAAACACCTAAAACCCAACGCTGTCTCACGATGAGACAGAGTTTGATGGTTTCAGACAAAAATTGACACGATGCTCCACTACAGGTGGGGCACAAACAGACGCTGTTAACCTTTAAACAGTCAAAAATCATAAACACCATTAGACACAAAACACCAGTTAGATTTCTCCTGTTTTGAGACGTGTTCCAGCAGCAATTAGCGGGTCCAGGCTAACAGCCCCACTGAACTTGACCAGTCCCGTCTCTGGGGCGGCTGTGCTGTACCCACCTGCGCTGGAGGTGGAGAGATGCTCACACGTGGCACTGATCCTGCTGCCACCCACCATCAGGAAGAAATGTTTCCCTGTGCGGGGGGTGAGGCAGTGGCCCAGGGTGCCCAGAGCAGCTGTGGATGCCCCATCCCTGGAGGGGTTCAAGGCCAGGCTGGATGAGGCTTTGGGCAACCTGGGCTAGTGGGAGGTGTCCCTGCCCATGGTAGGGGGTGGCACTGGATGATCTTTAAGGTCACTTCCAACCCAACCATTCCAGGACTGTACAATCACACTGCTCCTGGTTCCTTCTGGGAAGAAAGCAGAAGGATCCCAGCAGACCTGGGAGAGAGCAGCCATGCAGGCACAGGGACAGGACCCTGGGGTGACACGGGATAACCTGACCTGACTGCACCGGCCTCCCAGCAATGCCGGCAAAAGCCAAGGGATCTGGTGGGTATCGGAGGCGTTGCTAACCTCGGCTCCACCGCTCCAGCAGAAATGACTTGCTGACAACCGAGAAAGCTTAGTCACCTCGGAGTACATTGAAATTGTGAGAGTAATTTACTAAACAAGTAGTTAAAGCGTGAAGTTACCTTAAATAGGAGCCTATGACCTTGGAAATCATCCCTGGAGGACTTGCTATTTTGCTTCGTCTTCCTGGGACGCGCAGATTGGATTTTAGCTGGTTTTGTGTCACTCATCTCACTTCCATCACATTACACCTTCGCAATTCAGCAGCTCGGTGAATTAGAGGAATTAACCCGAACGTGTTTAGCTGCAAACCTGCAGCCTACAGAGCCGCCGTGGATTGCTTGGCTTTAAGAGCAAACAATAAGTTTTCCCGGAGCCGTAAACAAGAACCGGGCAGCCCCGCTGATGATTTAAATGCTGTATCAACAGGGATAATATACAGCAAGGCCGATGCCCTTCTCAGAAAATTAAGGTTATGAAAAACCAACACAAGCATATTAGTCAGGAGAACTCACGAGGCAAGTCATCTGTGCTGATGTGAATTTTTTTTTTGGAGATGTATTTGCAGAATGAATTTAAATTTCTAGAGTGTCTTCCCCCTCTACCTCTCAAAGCACCCCTGGCACTCCCGACACAATAAAACCGTTCTTCCCCGTACTGAAAGCTCTATGGCAAAACGCTCGCTCACGCTCTTACGGCGATTTTCTGCTATTTTAGACTCAACTTTGTATTGCCAAAGACTTATTAAAGATCTCCTTTCCCCCCAGCATCCACACCCCATTAGAGCATTTTGTTTACAAACAGGACTAAACAGAGCCAACCCCTCACAGCCTTCCTCTACCCAGAATTAAATTCTTTAGAATTTAACTACAGTGACGCACAGTACCACTGCCTACGTCACCCTGGCCGCGGGCCAGATGGCTTCCCTCCCATCCCTGCTAGAAATAAATATTCAAGGGTAAAACCAGGAGAAAAACACTTCCAGCCTTGGTCCCCAGAAGGGACCCTGGGCTAGCAGCAACACGGCACGGGATGAGCGCTACCCTAGAGCGCTACCTCGGTTAAATGATTTGACTTTCTTATCAGCCAGGAAGACGTTCACCTATTCTGTTCCCTTTTCCTCGTCAACTTTCCCTCGGATGTCAGCGGCAGAGCGCAGCCGGGAGGACATACCTTACCATATTAGGCAATCTGAGGCCAGAAAGTGGAGGACTCGGAGCTCCCTTGGTTTAAAAAGACAGTCGGCAGGCAGTCCACGCTGCCCAGTGAAATCGGGGGGTCCGGGGGAGCTGCTGGGGCCCCCAGTACAGCCGGTCTGGCTACGACAGGCAAAGCACAAAACACTAACTGGAGCTAGTTCTGATTTTTTAGTTGTTTATCAAATCCAGCTTTAAAAAAAAGGTAAACAGCACGATTACAAAAGCTCCGTTGGAAGTCCCTATGGAAGATAAAATGCCACTAAAAGCAAAACCACAGGTGAGAAATAGAACGTGCCGAAATCAGGACTCCCGAGTCATAACTCTGGAACAGCTACAACTTGAAGACATTTCGTTTCCATCAGGAATTTCCCAGTTCATTGGTCTTCCCTTAGAATTCATGGAACCGAGCTCAGCAATCCACTCCTCCCAAGGCAGCTTTGGTTTGGAGCCAGTTGCACCTGATTTCACGTTCATGGTGCAACTGGGCAGAACACAAAATATTTACAAAACTCTTTTGCAGAATTTCAAATACTCGTAAATCCCAGTACGGGGACGGAGCCCGTGTAACACCGACTGTGGCTGCAATCCACCATCACGCGTCTCAGTGTCACTCCTGCAGAGAAGCGAACGCCACTAACGTCTCCGGGTTTTACACCGTGCTGTACAGCCTGTCCTCTGGGAAGTTCAGGAGAACAGATGTTTTCTTTGCCACTTTTACTGCCCAGAAATTGTTCCTTTACCAACATGACACCCGGTGCGTTCCCCTGTATTTAAAGCTTTCCCTCGATGAACCATCTAACCCACGAGCGAGGCACGTTTGTACCGCCACTGAAGAGAAATGCAAGGAGATAAAATTCTTTAAAAGATTGCAAACATTTTGTCTATTTCTGTTACATCATTTAAACCACATTTTTTCTTCCAAATTTGCCCCAATTTCTCCATCTATGTAACAGCAATGGCAGAGGTCAGGTCCAAGTCAAACCCAGAAGAGCTGGGAAAAAGGAAAATTCTCTCTGAAATGCAACATCGGAGCATTCTCCTTAGTCTCCATCCTTCTCCTTCAACTGCTGCATCCCAGACGAGAGCCGCTGACGGGCATCAGCACGGTGCCCGTGCTCCCCGGCCCCACCACGACTGGATTCCCGCTGCCACCTCCCAGTCCCGGGCTTGTGGGGAGCAGGGACGCTTTCCTAACGCCAGCCTGCCCGCGCTGCTCAGCCTGCTACCGACGCGATCTTTTGGTCTCTTGCAATTTTTTACTTTCTGAGAAACAGAGACCAGACTGCGGCCAAATTTTTCCCCACCTCTGGCTTGAGCTCAGGACTCCCCAGACCGAACAAACCCTTCTCAGCGGAACCCGGCAAAAAATCCCCTTTCCTAAAGCTGCCTCCCCAGAGGCTTTTTCCAGCTGACGTCCTTGTGCCCTTGAATGTTTCTTCCACAATAAAACTTTTGCTCTTCCAGCTTTCCACCCGAGCAGTCTGCATCCCGAGGAGCGAGGCGGGGCTGGTAGCAAACACACGAAGGTTGCCCGACACATCCCATTAGGAGACCGCTCGCAGTTGCCTAAAACTCCGCCAAAGCGTCTGGGCTGCTTTCCCACGCTGGTGCTCCTACGTTGGAGCCAAAATAATTCATCCACTTCTGAGAATTAGAACAAGATGTATTTTTGCTCCTTTTTTTTAAAAAAAAAAAATTGCCTTTACCTTTCCTTTGCTAAACTCCGGCGCTGCAGTTTGGAGGAGGGAGCTCAAGTAGGGATTTTTTTTTGGTTCCCATGAAAATCTTCCTAATACGAGCCAAGATATAAACACTGGAGGAAAAAAATAACTGCTTGCATAAAATCAGGAGAGTCTTTGGGGGTCAGCAACTAAAACGGGACGCTGCAGCGTGTGCCAGTTCACAACTCTGCTGGTGGCACCTGCCATTCTATTATTAATATTATTATTGATGGATTAATGATTATTAATTATACTTTCTCCCTGGTACTTGAACTGAAAGCGAGGAGCTGCTCCGTGATTCTCGCCAAACTGATGGCCAGTGAGCAGGACAGAAATCCGATTTGGGTGTAAAATAAACCAAGGGACATGATGCTGTGGGGTGTGCAGCGAAGAAAATGAACTGGAAAGTGGATAAAAACAAGAGGATTGGGAAAAACAGCACCAGCAGAGCAGGAGGAGAGGCTAAAGCCGGGTCTGATGTAGGCGAGGTGGGTAAGAAATTGGGGGACAGTTGCCATAAAGCCCCAAGGGAACCAAAGGGAAGTTGCTCTGTTATTAGATGGGAACCCACAAGAAAATAGTGGGAAGGATAAGACAAAAGGATTCCTTGCCATTCATCTGGGGAAAACCAGCATCGTTAATTGTAAGAGGTTGGCTGACCCTGAATTTTTGGGCAGGAACATATGGTGGGTTCTTACAAAGTGCAGCTCACCCACATCCAAGAGCGGTGAGGACGGCGCTCGATGGAGTTTTCAGCAATTTTAGAACTAGACTGTAGGAAGTCTCCAAACCTGCAGCTCCAGACACTCTTTTGTCTTAATTTAGCTAATCTGGGACAACTTCCCAGAAGAACGAGACATTCCCAGCAAGTCCAAAACACGACTGCTGGAGACAACGTGTCCCTATTATCATCACTACTTTTTCCACGTTACAAAATACCCCTCCTTCGGTCCTGCTGTGAGACTGCAGAGATGTCAAAACAATTTTAACGACGATAAACGGCTGAATCTTTCATGCAGGGTTAAGTGGAAGATTTAACGAAGCCTCGTATCATTACACACATAACCTGTGGGATGAGCTGGGCTACTCAGAGCAGGTGATGCTTCTGCAGGAAGGAACATCCTGCTTCTCACTTCGCAGAGTAAGCACTGGGAAAGTGAAGGCTGGCACTGAAAGATAAGCACACGCCGAGAGCCAGCCCAGCACCACGCGAGTCTCTGCGCCCCAAAAGCCTCACCATGACTTGGCCCCATTTTGACTGAGTATTGCAGATAAAAACCACCAAACTCTACTCTGAAGAGCATTAGTGAAAATTTTCAGCAAAAAACCAGTTAACTTGGCAATGACGTGATGCTTCGATCACTCTACTGAATTGAAAAGCAGGTGGGAAGCTCAACATTTGCTGGCAAAGATTAAACGTCACACAAGCAGGCTGACCCCTACGCAACCTGGTCTTCCCAGGTCTTGCACATCGGGCTTTAGTAGTTTGGGAACATATTTAGATTTACCGTTGTCACAGTAAGGCATTTTGTCAGGCTCCAGCGTGCTTTAGACAAAGACAGACAAAACGGAAAGAAACCCAGGCAATTTGGAAGGACTCAATCATCATTAGAGAAGGAGAGAAAGGGCCTCGAAGGATAACGAGACTATTGCAAGACCAGGGGAACAATGAACAATCTCTGACGTGCTGCTTGCCAAGTCAATTCCCCGCAAGAAAACAAAATCCATCGAGACAAGAGCGCAGACTTTAGAAATACAAAACATACCGTCCAAAATAACAGCGGCAGGGTGAGCTACAAGGTCACACGCCTTCCTGGGGACACCCGACAGCCGCGCTCCCCGGCCCTGGCAGCGGGACGGCGCTCACCCCTGCTCCTGCTCCGGTCCCTCCGGGTTTGAGAGCTGCCTGTGCAGCTCCCGAAGAGCAGCTTTTGAATTCAGGCCAGTCTGTAGATATTCTTTCTCTTTCAGATGAGAAATCAGGAAGCAATTTGCTACTCAGAGCTACCTCCCAGTTCATTCTCAGCTCCCGAAGCTCCCGTATAAACAAGAGCAAACCCATAGAAGGCTTCTTGCCACCAACACTCGAGGGTGAGCCACCAATTATTTAGACAGAAGTTTTCACTTACCCGAGTTTCCTTCACTTCCTCATTTCCATCAACTTCATCATCATCCTAGGATGAAAAGCAAACAATCGAATTAGGCAGCCTCGGAGACAACCTCATTTTATCAGAGGAAGGTAATGGTTGCTTATGATTAAAGCTAAGAACACTCCTGTCAAAAGAAATTCCCATCTAGATGCTTTTGGCTGATTATCAGATCAGGTTTGGTAACCTAATGGCTGTTTAGAAGATCTTGGTACCGGGGACAGAATGACTGTCTTGAGACAGCTGCTGGGACTTGGATGCTCCTGACGAGTCCATAGAATTATTTCCTTAATAAACTGGGGGAACAAATCTGGCAGCTGGGAGGACCACATGTCTGAAATCTTGACAGAAACCTGACTTTCAAAGAATATCCTCCGCTCCAAACAGACTCCAGGAGGAAGGACGAGTCATGCCATCCAGAGGGACCTGGACAGGCTGGAGAAGTGGGACTGTGGGAACCTCATGAGGTTCAACAAGGCCAAGGGCAAGGTCCTGCACGTGCGTCGGAACAACCCCACTATCAGTACAGGCTGGGGGATGGAGGGGTGAGAGCAGCCCTGAGGAGAAGGATGTGGGGGTGCTGGGGGATGAGAAGCTGAACATTCCCCGGCAATGTGCGCTGGAGCCCAGAAACCCCCCGTGTCCTGGGGACATCCCCAGCAGCGTGAGCAGCAGGGCGAGGGAGGGGATTGTCCCCCTCTGCTCCGCTCTGCTGAGACCCCCCCTGGGGTGCTGCCCCCAGCTCTGGGGTCCTCAGCACAGGACAGACACGGAGCTGCTGGAGCGGGGCCAGAGGAGCCCCGGAGATGG
>VZTO01016684.1:128315-157052 GCA_013400615.1 Syrrhaptes paradoxus | reverse complement strand
CTGTGATTCTGTGATTTTCTTCTTGCCTAACTTAGCTGTACGTAGACTTGTCTAGGTTTGAATACACGTGAGGGATTTTTTTAGAAAATATATTCAGCAAGATAATTTTAAAACAGCTTGGCTCCTGGCCAGTCAGGGCTTCACACCTTTAAATTATGTTAGTTGTACATGCTTAACTACAGACTCTGTCATGTATAAACCAACATATATTAGGCCAGTGTTCTGTAAACTCTGAACCTCAACCTGTTTTACACAGCTTCAGCCCTCGGTTGTCTATCTCATACCTGCCTCTGAAATGAAGAAGTGTGTTGAAGTAATTAATGCTGTGTAATGGGAAATATAATTTCTCATTAAAATACTGAAGAAATTATTTTTATGTGCAGCCTGCTGTGAAACATAGGTAGAGATCCATGGGTCATGCATAGGTTACACAAAAATCTGGCTTTGGTAGTAAACTATGCAGTTCTTAAATGTTATTTCTTCAAATTCAGCCCAGTATTCATAGTAGGACTGAAAACAGCATTGACTGATGACTGTTCAGAGTCAATGACACAGTGCTCCTAGGAGAGCACTTAACAGGCATGTATTTGAAAGAACTCAACACCTAGCTTCCTAAGTTCCTACATATGATTTTAAGCATGCAGTTAGCAAAATTAAGATAGCCCAGTCTTGTGTGTGCTGGTGTGAAAGCTCAGAATGGAACAGTATATGAAGTCATAATGTAGCAAACAGCAACATTAATTTGGAGCAATCTTGATTTGAATTTTCTTTGTTTCAAAGTCACAGGGTTACAGATAACATGATTATAAAAAATAATGGGATTTTTCAAGGCTCTTCTTATTAGAAGATTCAGATCGAGGCTTACTGTTTGCTCTCTATATGCAAATTAAAATATTTTGCCTTTTACAAAATAATTCTTTTGAAACCCAAGGGTGGATACCTGCAGCTCAACTTGTGCTTCAACACACTCTTCTGACATGAAAAGCATTCATAAATTACAACCTAAACTACAATTTCACATCCTCTTAGAAGCTGCTCTAATAGACGCATGGCAAGTTATTGAGCTAGCTGGCAGAGCAAAGCCTGTCAGTACACTGACACTGCAGGCATGTAACCTATTTTGCCTTCCTCCATCTGCCACATCAGTTTGGGGCTGGATAGGCATTATGCGAAGTAATAGCTGCTGCCATTGCAGAAATATGTATAATTCCTCTTCGGTTCAGAGCCATTTCTATTGTATCCTATTGCATCATGATTTTGACATCAGACACATAGTGCTTTAATGAATCTGAGGGAAAGAGAGCTAAAAATGTCATGGGAGCCATGGATTTGCCAGGAACACGGTAGACCATGCGAAGACATAGACAGATGGTCCATTAGATGCTTGTCCTTTACAAGTGTGGGGAATATCACTCACACAATAAAAACCACAGCTTCAGGCCACCCCCACAGCTAGGAAACCCGCAGAGGAGACGAGTGCTGCACATTTTCCAAGGTCAGGTTGGGAGAGTTTCCAGTGACAGAGGCTGGGGACATACAACCTGGAGGATTCTGCAGGACCAAACTTCCCTTGCCTTGTGTAGGCAGAGCAGAGTGGTGGAGTGGGCTGCGGAAGCACCGCTGGGACCAGGCTTCTGCCACAGAGGCTGTGGAGAACAACAGAGCTTCAGGGGTGCCATGTGTTCTTAAAGCATTGCTAAAGTTACCCAAGGTTACTGCCTTTATGTCCTGGGTGCAAGGCACATCCGTGAAATGTTTCAGTGCAACTGAAATCGGCAGCTCTTATACCACTGTTCTTTGGTGGTGTCCGTGTGGGTGCATGATGACTGAGTGACTTTCTCATGGGAAATATCCCTCTGAGACCACTGTGGGTTTTGAGTGTCACTACTACCCTTTCCACCCCAGCGCCTTTCCCCAAATCCCACTGTACCTAGGTGATGCACTCGGGATGCAGCCGCGTGTTGTTAGAGAAAACATTAATAGTCGAAGTGAAAAAACTCATATAACAGGAGTGGGAAATGAGAAAGGAAGTGGCAACAGCAGAGGAAGGGGAAGGCTTTTTCTCATCCAGAGAGCTGCCCTTTTTGTAAGTAAAATCAGGACATGCAACAAACTAGGACAAATTGGAAGAAAATGACCCCCTTGTGCCTTGTTTTGTGTTTTCTCTTAGGCTCAGACTTGTACTCTATTGGCAGCCCAGACTCCTATTAGAGACATCTGTTTTCAGTTTGGAGGGTTATTTGTTTGGTTTGGGGTTTTTTTCTTTTTTTCTTTTCATTTTTCTCCCTTTTACTTTTGACTTTTTTTCCTCTCTAAGTTTCCTCTAGTAATATGTCCTCAGCTTTTGTCTTCTCTTTTCCCCTTTTATTTTTTCCTCTCCTGTCTCTCCAGGCATCTTTATCTGTGTCTGTCTGCTCAGTGCACTATCTTGCAGAGTTAGTAGATTCTTTAGATGACCAGTGGTCAAGCTTTAAAAAAAACTCTTCTTTCCTTTTGTTTTTTTACTGCCTCACCACATTTTACTGTCTGCAAAACCAACTGTGGAGTGGAAGAAAGGCTCTCTCTTCCTCCAAGGACTCAATGACACCTTACTTGGAAGTGGTTTTCCTTGACTGTAGCTAATGGAATAATTTCCCTTCCTAGTTACTTTGATGTGTTTCTTTCTCTATCTCCTAGTGAGTGGGGCACCTGTGTCGGATTTATTGGCACCAGGCACTTTATCATACCCTCTCTCAAGTAATGGGCTTGATTTTCATGTTCATTAAGGTTGCTCAACACCTGGTAAAGTGATGCTTTTAGGACTCTCTAGTCTCCCGAGTTGGTGTAAAAGGGGGTTTGGCACAAGCGAGAATGAAGACCAGTACTGCAATCACCAGCTGTTCACAATGACTCATTGCTTACTATTCTTTCTGAAATTGATGCTGTCAGTGGTATGAGAGAGGGAGGATGTTCTTGACACTAAAAACAATGTACAGTGACTTGGGAGATTTCAGACTTATTCACATTTTTGGCTATTAGGTAGGTAGTGTGTAATGCCCATTAGGTTACGTGGCTTGAGCCCAGTTTTGGTCTCTAAAACATGAAAAAAATACTTCCCTTTTTAAAGGTGATGGAGGATATATATGCTTTAGGATTAACTTGTATTTGTACAGCACAGGTGGCCCAACCACCCTTGTCTTCACATGGAATTAACCCAAATGCCTCATCTGCAATAAGTATTTTTTGCAGATGCACTTGTTTTCTTCTCCTTGGATATGTTCATTTGTAGAATGTTCATGAGAAGGACTTTTTCACGGGATGAGCTTTGTCTGTTTCAGAGGTGGATAAAGCCCAGTTACTACTAAGCACTTAAAAAAAATATTATTCCATATGCTGAATTTGTTTGGAGCACTATTTTACTTTAATATTGGTGGCTACCTTATTTTTCAGTGGTTCCCCTTGAACCAAAACTGGAGAGAAAACCTGTGTATTTCTCCTTGCATTTATAAAATCTTCATCCGCACCTGTGCTTAAAAATGAATAGGTCTTAAGAGTTTCAAAAACCTGATATTTATGTTCCTTCCATAGTTCCTTTTTCAGTCAAAATTTTCCCTTTGAATGGCTCATGCAGAAGTCATTTCCATAACATTGGCACTTCTGGACCTCATACTTCCATAATAATTGTTATAATTTGCTTCAGTCATTTTCATTTTTGGTGGGATGACATATGCCTCCATTAGATGACCTTTTAAGTCCACTTTTTTTTTTTTTTTTTTTTTGAAGGAAACAAACCAAAGGTCAAGTCTGAGTAGGTTTTCTCTGTATTTTAGAGTCTCCCTGCAGAAGTGTCTGGTGCGTCATCTTGAAGGAGACAAGGAGCATGAGTTTGCAGACACGTGTGACCATATCTCCTCAAGGTCACAGTTTTCAGTGAATGTAACTATTACGTTTCACAAGGACAAAAGTTGCCCACCTTTTTCTGCTAAACAGCCGGGTCTCAATGTGCTGCGCTTGTGACCAGTGCTGCCTTCACAGAGGGTCTTCTGGCATTTGCAAAACTCTGTGGAAGATACAGAAATGGTTCAGCAGAGTAATTATGCATTCAGTAAATCTCATCATAATGGGGTATTATATTTAATTTCGTATTGTCCTGATTTTTAATAAGGTGCAAACTTTTAACTTCAGATTTCAGAAATCAGGAAGTTCATAGCTTTTCAGTGTTTCTTCAGGCTGTCAGCAAACTTTGAAGGACATTGTGATTCACATACTGTTCACCTTTTAATTTTCATCTCAGAAACCATGAGCACTAGGGACATCATTGTTAGTAAAGACAAGACAGACTTTGAAACTGTTCTGCAGAAGTGGGTAAGTCTGACAGGAATTTCTGCAATGAGGGTGAGTTTCCACGTATTTGTTACATACACACAAACACACACAAAATATCTATTAAATTGCTGCAAGAGGACCCTGATTCATTTAAAGTAATGGCATGATGTAATGCTTTCACCCTTTGTTCCTTTATTGAAAAAATACACATTTTGCACTGGGAGATGAAAGCAGTATTTTACCACCTTCCACCTCTGCCTTTTATTTTTTCTCTAATTCTGTCTACACTGTCATTCCATTGGCTTCTATTTGCAAGTTCAATCTTTTACTTTGCCCTGTGTAATGTAATTCTTTTCAAATTGTCTGCTCATTTGCATTTGCCAGTGTGGCTACCTCATTATTCTGCAGCTTTTCTTTTTTCCCATGATCATCCCTCTTTTTTTCCATCCTGCCATTCTGTATATAAAAGATCCCTCCTTTGCTGCTGCAAATCTTTCAGGGAGTGAGAGTTTTGAGTGGTATTTGACCTTTGGCAACAAGGGTGAAAGCTTTTCCATTGGTTCAAATGATAAAAAATGTAATAGAACTGGAGAAAGAAGCCTGAGGTCAAGTAGTAGTGCAGATGTGATTGTCTTCTTGGTCCTTCATGACTCTTATCCTTGCTGGGCCTCCTTCGTCCTTTCACACATGCACATCAATGATAAATATTAGGCTATGCAGGTGGGGCCCGCTGGTAGCATCCTAGGCTGCTGGTATTATGGTAAAATTCCTATATAATTGGGTGCTCTTCAGTTGTTACCTGAGAACACGGGCTACTTGTTAAATAATCAGCACTATTTCTGTTTGCAGAAAGGTATGTCTGTGGGCTTTTTTGGGGGGACCAGAAAGAGATGAGTGAGAAACAAGAGAATTGTACTTCTTTTTCCTTTGTACAGCACATCTGCCCAGTTGTGCCCTGCTTTGCTGCTGACCACCCCTGGGGATGCAGGTCCATGGAAGCCTGAAGAAGCCTGGACATTTCTGATGGATGGTGTCCCTTTGGAAACTACAGCTGGAAAACACCAGCTGCCCTAGTCAGGGGGGCTCCTCCAGCACTCTGTTCAGGTAACATCCAGACATGCCAGACCTGACAGCTCCCAGTTAGCTTTCCTGTCAGCTGTGCAATCACCTGTTGTCAAACAGCTGTAGAGGCGGCATGTATTGCTCTGCCCCCTGGTAGCTCTGCCCCCTGGTATCTGGCCCACAGTACATGGGTTTTGAGAGAGGAGTACCTTCTGAATTCAACACCAACAGTCAACACACAGATTTAAAAGTCGCTGGAAAGGCTGTTAGAATCTCCTTGCCTGACCTTCTGGCTAGCCTGGGCCTAATTGTTGCACCACATGGTTCCTGCATTTAGTCTACAGCACCATTTAAGTGCTGTGTTTTCCTCATCAAGGCAGAAGAAAGGAGTCTGCAGAGGAAAGCAGAGAGAGGATGACCGTCTTCCTACCCTTCTTTATTACAAGTTCTCATCTGCATACAAATCAAATGCTGTTTATAGCTTGCGTGCCAGAGCAAAGATTAGGTATGCACTAAAATTTGAACACAGATTCCTTCTGATGTGTACCAAGTTTGGGGCTCTTAGGGGACGTCACCACTGCAAATGGTGCACTCAGAAAAATGTTGTTCAGGCAAATGTGATGACTTTCATGAGTTCTGTAATTTTAATGGTTTTTTGACTAGAACTTCATGCATGTGTTCTTATCAGCATCGTGTACGTGCTGCAGGAAAGGTTTTTGCTTTTTCACAACTTCTCCCACCCTGATGAGAAATATACTTTATCCATAGTTCCATAAAAGTGGAGTTAATGTGGTAAATATTGAAGCAGGGTCCTGTGTTTCCCTCTTCCCTGGCTCCACAGAAAAACTGTAAGTTGTAAAGGACAAGCAGAGCTTTCTGTCTAGAAATATATTCCTAGTTCTCACTTTCAAACTTCTTTTGGCACTAACACATTAATACACAAGCTAGGTCTCTTCCCTGCAAGAATGAAAATTTTGCTGTTTGTCCACCACCTTTCTCTATGTATTAGGCTAGTCTTTTTTCCAATTGGAAGTGACATTAGTGTCATAAAGCTACTTACATTTGAAACAAAACTTTTCTGTTGGTGCCGTAATGGCTGACCCAAAGGTTATTTCTCATTGCTTAACGACTTACTGAAGGAGCCCACAGCTTTTAGCATAGCTGGCCATTAGGTGCCAAGAAATACCTGACCCCAAGGTTTATTGTTTATTGGTTGTAAGTGTCCAACCAGACAGTCATTACATCAAGTATGAAATAATGTCATTCCCTTTTTGATGCGTTGAAAAGTTCGCAGCCGAACTGTTCATTGCCATGGATATGGCAGCCTGCTCGCATCCCCAGGCACTGACCACTGCAGGAGGACCGGTCCCAACCTCTGCTGCCAGCCCCATCGTGCTTGCTCTGCAGGCAGCCAGCACTGGAAAGGTGCTTCTCCTCCCTGCTTTGGAAGATTTTGCTCCTTCAGATGCAAATGGTCCTTTTCAAGGAGCATGCCACTGCTCTGCAACTTCTGTGAAAGTGCAAACAGAAGGGAAGTCCCTGCGCTTTTCCAGACCTGGGGTGAAATTATTCTGATTTGAATGACATTTGGGTTTAAGTTTAGAAAAAATCCAGAACACCTTCCACAACAAGAAATGTCACCGATGAATTCGAGTAGATTCTGGCTCTTGTGGGTAGAAATAGGAGATCCTTGCAATCAGCTATTGTCGTGGCAATTTTAGGCTTTTATATTTCCTGCTCTTTAAAGCAGCCTAGTTGCCTTTGAAGGGATAACTTTCAAGGCTTCAGGGTATGTTCCCCTTGAAACTGTAAAGGGAAGATGCTCTTTGTCCTGATTCAGCATGATTCCCAGGCCGGAGAACATCCTACTTCCATATTCCTGTCTAGGTAAGAGAGGTCTTCAAAGAAGAGGCTGAAGAAATCAGGCTGCCTGCATGGGGACGTGCCCAGAGCTTGTCCTGTGCATGGTGCTGGTGGCTGGGACATAGTGACCCAGAATAACACAGGTGAGGGTGAAGTGTTTCATGCATTTTCTGCACATATAACAACTAAGCAGGAACTAAGCTTTTTTAAGTGGTTCAAGCAGACTACAACTGAAGATTGCAGTAAAATTGAACACTACTGCATCACCTAAAGGTGTGGCACAGAATCAGTGTCCTCTTAAGCAGGTCTGTCAACAAAGCCTCAATGATACACATTTGAAAACGGATCACGTTCCAGTGTAGAGAATTTTATGATTATATAGGCTTCTGATTAAATAAGGTACATTACATTGTTTTTTTCTGAGATTCTTTTTTCTAAGAAATAACAGATAATAAAGTTTTACTTGCACATAGCTAAAGCAAAAAACAAAAACCCCTTGCATTTCACCTTAAAGCTTATAAAGTTTCTGACATTTTCTCCAGGTCAGAGACACTGCATGCAAAAACCTGTTCTACCATTCAATTAGTGAGCCAAAAGCTAAAATCAATCCCTCTCCTGGAATAATTGCTCAGCAAACAGGATGCATGTAATCAATTTTCGTTATTAATACTTCAGTTAAAATTCAGGTACCGTATTTTACTTCTTATAATGAGCACAGTTTTACAATGGATGTGTGGAGTGCGTAGTACATAACATCACTGACAGCTGCAGAATTCCTGCCATGTGTACCAGAGCTGGATTAAATATAAGTACATTTCTCTGGGCAGTAGAAGAGTGCGGGGAGATAAATTTGCAACGTATGCCTGCTTTACCGCCTATGTGCAAACCTCATATTCCCTGTTAATTCATTGCAAGGACATATTTCTTACCTTTTATTTATCCATGAAGCTATATTCTTGCTGTTGCATTGTATCTCAGCTAGGTACAGAAAGATTACTAATCTATGAGATCTACTGTGTTGACTTGCCTTGTGTATCTCCAGATTCAGTGATTTGGCAGTATCATTTCTAATACCCTCACACGATTTGAGGTGAAGAGCCTAGCTTATGCCATTCGTGCCCTAATTTGTTTGCATGATAAGCATGGGAGATTTTAATTTCTGTAATAGCAGTGACTTGGCTGATTCATGGATTCATGATTTTCTTTGGTGCTTCTTGTATCCTGAGAAGAGCAAACTGGAGCAGAGAGGTCGTTGAAATAAATCTCTCCACCTACTGCCTAGTTTACATTCAGGTTTTGATGCATTGGTGGAAAATATTTTCCTGCTTGAAACAAAGATTAATTCCTAATTGCCACAGTCCTCATGAGGGTGTTTTTGCAGCTGATGGAGAACTGTCTTAACAACTGTTTCTACATGAAGCTTTTAAGTTGCAGATCTGCCATCATCCATGAGTCACCCTCCTCGATGACTGTTGTATACTACCGGCTCTGTTATGAGCCTGGTTTATAGCACCCATGCCTGTTTAACTTGCATGAAACAGCAGCAACGTATCTGTGAGTGAGGACGGCTTGGGGAGGGGGGCATGAAAGGAGGTTTTGGGGCTTCTGTGAGACAGGCTTTCACCTCACTATGACAATTTTGCTCATGTGGTCTACAACAGCATGGTCCATCAGCAGCACACTGGCTGAAGAGGCGCAGGCTCTGCCACCTTTCTCATCCCAGGACCTGTCCTTTGAGAGCAGAAGGCCACTTATTTAGTGTATTGGTGGGAGGGTGCATGGCAGAGCCAGTGCTGAATGTGGGTTAGTGTCTCTCAGGGTTNACCTAAGTACCAGAAGGTGTGAAGATGAAGCATAAGGCTGATGTTTGTGCTGGAGAGATTTCCTTACCTAGTTTGGATGCTGGGTTTCATGACACATCGCCATGTTTCCCCACAGTATATGCAACAAATCTTGGTATCACCATCTTCACAAGTGGACTTCTTGCTGTAAAAGAAAGTTGCAGGAAACCAGAAGCATTTTTTGAACTTTATGGGTCTCTGTTTGCTTAAGACACATGCAACTCTAGTAGCATGTAACTGCTCAGAACAAAAAAAAACCCACAAAAAGCAACCAACCAACCATCCAAAACCACCCCCCCCCCAACAAACAACTACTGTTCACAATATTATTGTTCTCTCACTGTAGAGAAATCTGTTTAATGTCCCATAATAGACTATTCACTGACTAAACTCCCTGGTCCAGTCACTGTGAAGCAGCAGACTGTGCACAGCCAGAAATAGCAGTGGGAAAGAATGCACACTGGGGAGGACGTTCCTTCCCCAGCCCTGGAGATACTGAAGAAACAGGAGGGAAAATCTCCTTCAAATTGGAACAAAGCCACCCACAACAAAACTTTCATCAGAAAAGGGTTATTAGCAATGCCCAGTATTGAAGCCCAGCATCTAATCTATGCCAGGCTTTTACTAGGATTCACTCACAAACGAGACATGCAGTAAGACTATAATACCAAGGAGACAGTGAATTTAGTATCTCATACAGAAAGTGCTCCACTGTTAAAGTATTAGGCTTGACTCCCAACTGGGCACAGTGCAGATCCTAAAAAGATGCCCAGACACCATCTGCCCTTCAGGAGGTTGCAGCCTGTCCTTGTTACCACCCAGACAGAGCAGAAAGAACAGACTCTGCAGCATCAGATGTAGCTCTTTAAAAGCAGAAAGAGTTATCCTCCCCTGCACTCAAGTTTGTGGTCACAGGCATGAGATCAAAAGGCAGTGTGGTCTTTAATATGGGAAGAGGAGTGTATAGCTCATGATGAAGTTTATCCAACAAAAGGCTCTTTTCCCTAGCAGCAATCAAAGCTGGTCCACCCTCTCCTTTCTGTCACAATTATTTTTTCAGAAATCTATTTGGGACTTAGACAGCAGAAGCAAAACAAAAAGATGGGATTTCCGTCCTCTGACCCCCTCAACCCACTGGAATGATTATATCATGTAATAGACAATCTAAATAGTGTTCAGTGTAGTGCAAATCATACTTTGCATGCAAATGCAAAGATAGCGTTACCACAGGAATGAAGTCTGTTGAGGTATGGGGCAAGGAGATGCTGGCTGCTGTCTTCTGAACAGACCCAGTGGTGCATCAAGAGGTTCACAGATTCAGGGAGAGCAGAAGTGTCACTCTTGCTTTTGCTGAACTCTTAGCTTTGACTTTGCTGCCCAGCAGGAGACATTTTCAGATTCAAGAAGCCAACAGGGAGTCAGCAGCAGGGAGATTTGTCCTCTACCCAGACAGTCATGCAGTTCAGACCAGCTTCATACCTCACTTATATGAAAACAGAAACATCTGCATACTCTCCAGCTGGCATTGGGCCTCTATTTACCATCCCTTCTCATCTTCAGAGGAGTAGTAAATTAATTATGGCCCATATAAAGCCCAGGGCTTCACAGGAAGACAGATTTAGCCTGCTGCACTACCTTGGACCTTTGGGTTCAGGCTGCTGTAAATACTCAATAGCTTTTTTCCACAGATTTAAACTACTCCCCAAAGTCACATCATAATTGTCTATCCAGCACTGCTGGTACTTTCATATGCCTGTACCAGAGTCAAGAGCATCCAAATGCACTAATGTGCTTTGCAGCACTGATCAGCATTTCCCAGCAGCGTGCAACTGACAAGGGTGATGAAAGTGTTCTGTCCTCACACCTCTCCCATTCCCATGAGAGCACCACAGCATGCTGTCAGAAGAGCTCACTTGTAACCGGCAGCCATCCATGCTTATCTGGGTGCAGCCCTATAAAGAATTTTATCATATGCTCAGCTGCTTATGTCTGAAATCTCCCATCTTGTTTTTATCACTAATTGTTAACAACCCTTCAATGGTTGCTGAAAGCTGATGATACGCAGAAAACATACTTGTCCAGCTGTGTTTGTGAGACACAAGGATATCAATTTGATCTAAGTCTTGTTTTCATCTTGGCTGTCCATGCTTTGTGCACCCTTATCTAAGCTGCTTCAACACTTCATACTTTCTGTTTCTCCTGCTGCTCCATGTCAATATTGTCTGTTTGCTCTGCAGAGAATATACAGGCTTTATTTGCACAGCAGTGAGTACAGCAGGGCCTCAGATTTGGCTGGAGCTTTTAGTGGAGAGAGTTCCTCCTGCAGATAAGTCTTGAATTTTAGCATTATTCTGGACACAGGCTGAAAGATGCACACACTCATTCAGGCTAGGACTCCAAGGTGACAGATAGCAAGGCGACAGATAGCTACTTCTGCCTTTTGGTATGTAAGCAAAGAAACTAGCAGGCTGTAACCACACTGGCATACAGAGCCTGGAACAGACTCCGAAATTGAGAGGCACTGATGTTAGTGTCAGCTGAAACAGAAAGCAGGGACAAAAAATATAGAACAAAGAATAGTAATGCTTCAGAAAGTTTCCTGTTGAAAACAAGAAAATCTCAACCACTGACAGAACGCAACATCGGCTGAAATTTCCAAGGAGCACGAGGACCGATTTTAAAGTGCTCAGCATGCCCAGTCAGGGCCAGGTTTTCAATTTAGCTCAGTTCCCATGGAGCTAAACAAGAGCCAGATTTTTTAAATCACTCAGTATCCAGCTGTTTCCATTGCAATAATTCTGGCCCAGTTTTTAAACAGAGCTCAGCACCACCCGACAGCCTGTGTAATTTCAAAATCTTGCCCTAAGTGACTTTGCACCTGGGGTCATTACTTCACTGGCTACCTGTCAAAGGCTCAGGTCACCTCCATTTCCATCTTCTTTCAACCTTTCTGAGCCCTGATGTGGTCTGAATAATATGAACTGTCAAATAACTGTTCTGGGTACATGTAGAGAGGGAATATCAAGAGATGAACCACATAGATTGTGGCATGGTGAGCTTCACAGCTCTGCCAATTTACCATGCACTTTTGAGCTCCAAGAGCCAGCATTGCGCTTTGACCTGGCAATCACGCTGACTCATGTCAAATTATGTCATCTTCCAAACGCCTGAGTACGGAGGTCTCAACCTATTTTCACATGCAGACAAAGCCTAGAGTTTCTTTCTCCTGAAGCCTGCAGGAGAGCTGAAAAGACAGCAGATGATTCTGGGAAGGCTGTGTGTCAGGTGATGTAAAACATTATCTGGATACCAGCGCATTCATAGAAACTGAAGTCTTCCTTCATCAGCATGTCAGTGTGAAGCTTGTCAAGGGCTGGAGTAACCCTTTGCTAGGAGAAGACAGCCTGGGAGTCCTAAGCCACACACAGCTCCTGTACTCTCTCTCCAACTGTCTGTGAGCTTGTAGGAAGAGCTGGATAGACAGCTGATATGGACGGGAAGGGTGATGTTTTCTGCACTAGTGCTTACTGTCTTGTGTGGTTCTTGCATAAGCAGAGAGGTGCAATTCAGTGTAGCAGATGAAGTGTAGAAACTCTCAGAAGTGGAGTGGTCTACCAGAAGAAAAGACAAAGCAGAGCTGTTCGCTTTTTGGGGGGTTGTTTTTGTTGTTTTGGGGTTGGCGATTTTTTGTTTGTTTTTCTTTTAAGTGAAGATCCAGGAGACACGCAATGAAAGGCAGAAAACAGAGCAGATCAAAAAGGCAGCCCACCACACAGACAGCCTCAGGCTGCACACACTGAGACATGGTTAGCTGAAGACATTTCTGTCTTTTCAAAAGTAGTTTAAAATGTCTTTTGCTCAAACCAAATCACTGACACAAGAGAGGGCTTGAAATGCAGTTGAATTTCAGTATCTTTAAAAAAAGATGCTGTTGTTCATTTCCTTTTTGGAGAGGGATCTATCTCCCCATTTGAAGCTTCCTATTTTGTCACTTCTTCCTTTCATTTCCTCCAGCCCCCTTGCTGCGTGACCGTGTGACACACAGCCATTCAGTGAGAATCGAGAGAGATATTGGCAGCTTGGGAGCTGTTGTTCCTGCTTATGTATGCAAAGAACATAATTGCTAAGTGCATCATCTGTTGTAATTTACACATCCACACACGGCATAGATCAGACCAGTCTTCACATAAGGACACAGTGCCTTATTTTCTTCTTTTCTGCCTTTCTGGACAGGAAAATATTAGGCCTCCTGGACCTCATCGTGTTAAGTGCAGCCTAGGTGCCCTAAAAGGTGGTCCCTGCCCCAAATAGCTTACACTCTCAATACAGCTGCAGAGAACCAGGATGGGAGATGGTATTTCTTTAACTCTTCACACACAGGCAGTGCAACTGTTTGAAACAGNAGAGATATTGGCAGCTTGGGAGCTGTTGTTCCTGCTTATGTATGCAAAGAACATAATTGCTAAGTGCATCATCTGTTGTAATTTACACATCCACACACGGCATAGATCAGACCAGTCTTCACATAAGGACACAGTGCCTTATTTTCTTCTTTTCTGCCTTTCTGGACAGGAAAATATTAGGTCTCCTGGATCTCATTGTGTTAAGTGCAGCCTGGATGCCCTAAAAGGTGATCCCTGCCCCAAATACCTTACACTCTCAATTCAGCTGCAGAGAACCAGGATGGGAGATGTTATTTCTTTAACTGTTCACATGCAGGCAGTGCAACTGTTTGAAACAGCTTGACTAAAATAGTATATGGAGGCCTGCAGCAGGTGTGAGAAGTTAGCAATACCAAACCCAGCCTTACAAAAGCACTCTGCAGTCACAGACACACCAAAGCAAGAGATGTGTTGCTCCCAAACACTATCTAAGCAGGAGGCAACCAAGGAGCAGGCAACGAATACTGGTCTGTAAGATAAAAACAGCACCTCTAATAGTAAGAGGACAAAAGTCTTAAAAAAAATGAAGAGAGAATGTAAGAGGATCTTCCAATTGGCTTCTCTGTCAATTGTTTCTAATCTCACTCTGACAGAAATTTCACTTCTCATGATCTTCTGCAGCAGAATTCAAACCAAGATGCTCTTCTCCTTTAAAACCTTCAGATGCAGGTCAGACAGAGCCCTTACCTGAAAGTGGAGACTGCACAGCCCCATCAGAGACCTCAGAAACCAGCACTATGTTCCATGATGGCAGGGAAGGGTGCTTGTCCTTCCCTTCCCATTCCCCTAAGTGAACCTCCAGCTCCCAGTGCACCTTGAATTCCTTCACCAGCGTACACTTGCACAAGATCCCCCCAGTTACCCTTTAGGACCTTCAGCAATAGACCCACACTGTGCAAAGACTCTTCTGAGTCTGTGGCGAGCCCCACAGATGCTTATGTTAGGATCCTTTACTCATTGGCCTCTGACTGTCCTGTCTCAAGGGATGGGTGAACCCTTATCTTCTTTGCTGGTGCCTGGAGTGCTACATTTCCATTTGAGCAGAGATTCAGAGGATAAAATCTCCCCTCAGACAGCATTCTTTAGAACAATGGCAACATTGTTTACAATCGTGTGCAAACGCAAGGAGGGCCTGCTGAGTCTCCAGGCACACCAGATCCCTCCCAGCCTGGCTCTTGGCTTGGCAAAGCAGAAAGCTGTGCTGCTGGACACTACCTTGTGTACAGCACCACCAGAAACGGGGAAGCTGAGGGATTCCATCGAGCACCAGGCATTTTCCACACGTGTGTTTTCAGGTGTTCCTTTGCATGTTCCTGCAAAGTGCTCCATTTGCTCCAGCCACAGCCACTAGAGAGCATTTGAAGGACATAGGATCAACGGGTAGCAGAAAGCTGGCTACCAGACAAGCCAGTCCTGCCTGTGTCACCCACTGTGCCATGCTGTAACGTGTGGCAAGCAGTCTTATCCCAGTGCCTTTCTATTCTGTCTTTCTGCCATTGCCCCTGGGTGCTCTGGGCTGGTGGTTTGCAGCAGACACGGCGTAGGTTGCTCCCACGGCATATCCGGATCTGCTCCTGCAAACAGGAGGTAGCTGACGTGGAGCAATGCTGCTGAATAACTGAATAACTACACCTCTTGTGATTGCACCCTTCGAAATAGCTATGGATGTAAATAACAGACATAATTTTGTTCATCAGTTTTAACCAGCTGCCCATGACCCCCTCATTTAATTTTCTTTGATACTCAGTCAGAAGTCCCTGTCTTTCATACTTTTTTCCATTTATTCTCTCTCAGTGGAGAAATCTGTTCTGCAAGCACAATCTTTAGCTCGAGCATACACCTGTACTCTCCATACCAGCTTCTTTCAAGTACATTTCAGTAGATGCAGGAACTGAACGTGTCCTTCCGTATTCTAGATGAGGACTATGACCTTCAAAACACAAAGCATTTGCAGTGACTTTGCCACCATGTAACTGTCTGCCACCCAAAGAGATCCTCTGACACAAACCATGCGGATCCTTCCAGTCAAGCTTAAACAGCTCCCCTGGTGGTCCTCCTTTCTTCCCTTTCTTTTTTCTTTTTTCTTTTCTTTTTTTTTTTTTTTTGAAAGGAGACCAATATCACAGAAGTAGCAATGGAAGCATATGCACTTGCACAGTGGGTTTCTGTGCAGATGAGTCCTCATGGGAGAGGTTTGCATTAAGGAGTTGCAGGTTTGTACATCTGACAGCTGCTCTGAATGTGCTGGAGAAAAAGGAAAGGCAGGATGAGGGTGAGCTTCCACATGCTGTGGGCCAAGAAATGTCAGAAAAAGAATGTTTGCATTGGTACTTGCCTATTGTCAGACTTTTTTGGGGTCTGAGAATGACCTAGTGTCAACTCTGTTGTCTCCAGATCAAATTGCCCAGCAAAACTTCAAATTCTCAGGAGTGTCCTTCTAAAGAGGAGCATCAGTCTTGCAGGGTTGGTGCTAGGAAACCCAATGCTTTCCACAGGCTTGAGAGACAGGACACCAAGCCAACACTAAGACATTTCAGACTCTACAACAGCAAAAGGGGAAACAGCATATCTCTCACTCAGACATCCTCAGACTGGGTCAGTTGGGCTTGTGGTGGGGACAGGGAGCCCCACTGGCACAAATCCAGACTTAACCACTATGCCTGGTGTGGCAGCACAACACCGTGACTCATTGCTACGTGCCAGGAAGCAGCTGGTGTGGTGCGGGAGTGGTAGGCTGACTTTAGCTCAGGACATACACATTTGTGGTGGTGTCAACCCCTGTCTGCTCTTGCGGGCAGTCCTGCTGGACCTGCGATGTAATAATGATGCACTTGTGCTACTTGCTGTAGTTGCTGCAATACCCGTCAACTTTCAGGAGCTTGCTTGAGCACATCAGGCTTTACTGTGAACAGAGGGACTTTTATAGAAATTTGCTCCTCAAGTCTCAACACCACCTCAGGAGTCAGTAGCAGGATTATTTTTATGTCAGGGGTAGGCACAAAAGATGTTTCCCGGGACACAGTAGCAGACCCGTGGAGAGAGCCCAAGAATTTTGATACATGATCCTGAGCCCAGCATCGAGCTTTTTATGTAAGAAATTTGGTTTTACAGGTATTGAGCTACCTGTCTCCACTCACGGATTAAGACCTGGCAAACCACAAACTCAGCTAATTGGTGTATTTTTCCCTTAAAAAGGCATCAAAAAAGCACCAGTACTAGGAAGTGTGAGTGATACATTCTGCCTGGAGGAAAACAAATTATCTTTCCAGCAGGTGAACTCATATCCCCAGGGGTCTGTAAGCAACTCAGGTTGACACTTTTGTTTTAGACGTTTGGGGATTTGAGAGGGCTGACTTGAGGCGCGAGCAATGGGGAAATTTGTCTCCTTGCTTTCCCTTCTGTTGCATGGCGGTCACACAACAGCTGCTGAACAGGCTTCCTCAAAGTCGTTATGGCAAATGCAGATTACATATCTCATGCAACAGGCAGTTCCTGCAAAACTTGACAGGTCAGTTCTTTAACGATATACTGGTTCAGGGAAGCCATATATGCCATTGCTGATTAAGAAACTATAGTGCTTCTTTTTCTTCTTCCCCCCCCCACAGCATGGGGTGTTGCTTGGAAGGACGACTGAATCAAGTAAATTATTTCTTTCCTAGAGTGAACCCAGGGCACTTGACTTACACACCTAAAACTCCCTGCTGCTGCTGGTTTCAGGGTAGCTATGTCAGTTTAAGCTACTACAGTGACACACAGGTGGGAGAAGAGTAGTGTGGTACCATATCACAAGAACCTGGGTATTTCCCTTGAACTGCTACACAAATTCTACACTGGAAAGTGCCTCCAGAGGTTATCCTGTCTAAACTCTGCTCAAAGCATGGCTATTGCAAGGATACTCCATTCTGAAAGAACAGGTTGTCTGAGGTGGCAGTTCGTACACATCAGGTCTCAGCCACTAAGAGAGGATGTGAGCTTCACAAATCAGGTTTCCTCAGTTACTTTACTATCATCAAGGCTGCACAGGTACTGGATTTTAAGGTGAGTTAAAATCAGGTGTGGGAACCCCAGTATTCCACCTTTGTGGAATTTTCTTGTCTTCTGGTGTGTGTCTCACCCTTGTGATGTGGTGGGGACACATGGCTGCCTTGCTCCGGTGAAGCCAGCATGAAAAGGTTAATTTTGCAACATCAGAGAGGAATGGGGCAAAGGTAGAAACAGCCTTTCAGTGTAGCTGCAAAAAATCCTGTATTTGAAAAGTGTATTTGTACAAGCATGGGAAGTGCTGGGGCACAGAACCTTCAGCGAAAAACAGTGGAAGATTAGGTTCTGCAGGAACGGACTTTATGTATCAAATTTTGGTGTCCTGCAGAAATTGAATAAATTATCTCTATTGTAGTGTAGCTGTGGGAAAGTGAAGCTACTGAATGCAGAGAAATTATAATCCGTACACAGGATTATATCAGGATTACATCAGCAGAAAGTGCTAAAGGTGAACAAGGATCAGACAGTAAACACAAAATGAGCATACTGTACACTGACTTCTGAATACATAAATAGAAGCTCGAGTAATTTCTTAAGTTACTCAAGCATCTTTCTGTCATGTGTTTGCCGAGAGAGGGCTATCCTTAGCATAGAAAACACAGCTCAGTAAAGGACATGCATCACAGTATTTGTCAGTATTTGTGTATTTTTGTGAGCATTTCTGCTAATGCCCTTACTAAAACCAGATGAGGAGTGTATATGTGGGGGCATCACAATTTAAAAAAAATTAATCAAAAATGAACATTCTTATAATTTTTTTTCATCTGGTGACATTTGCTGTCAGAAAATGATAATGAGTTCTGCTATGAAGGCTTTGAGAGTCCAAATGTAACGTGTAGCCCTGAACTTTGTCATCTTCCTGGTAGAAATATAGAAGAATGTTTGGAGGTGTTTATGTTTCCTGGCAAAATACCTAGTTCCCTACAGTTGGATGTATTAGCTACTTGCAGATTTTAAAATATTTTCTAAGCAGCTGTTCCTATTTTATGTAGGACTAATGCAGCATCAAAATCCTTAGACTTCTCCCCAGCCCCTCATTCAGCCTGCTGGAAGAAAGGTTTGTGCTTTGCTTTTTGTGCAGCCAAGGGTCTCTTGGGAAGCATATCTCTGTGGGTGAGGAGAGTGCCCCAAGAAGGAACATAGGAGCCTGATGCATAGAGCAGCTTCTAACTTTGATGGGCTTCCTACACTAGTATTTGGCAACTTAATGTAGGATTCTTTGGGCTTCTCAGAATGAGGCTTAATTATACAAAATAACATTTTTGGCTGGGTAGGTGTGATGAGGTCTCAAGTACACTTTGGACACCATATTTTTTCAATATTGTAATCACAAGGATCATTTTCAAGAGCAAATTGCAGGCAAAGCAGCTTACTGAGAAGACTACTGTTTTGCTATACCTCATCCATAGAAATGAGTAATAGCTAATAATGTGAATTGAAAATATTTCCAGTGCAGCTGGCCAAGGCAAGTATTTGTCTTCTGCTGAACACTTTCTGTTGCACTCTGCAAATACAAGCTGATAGAATGACCTCAGCACTTCTTTAGCTTTTATTCAAAGTCACTGAGATGTTTATTATTCGGTTTCCTCCCCCATCTCAGCAATAAATACCTACAGAGCAAAGGCCTGTAAATCTGCCATTCAAGCAGCAAAAATAACAACATGCCAATCCAATAAATGACTCCCTCACATTGTTTTTATTATACAAAGAGGACTTTTTCTGTGCTCCATCCAAGAACACCATGCTGCAGGGGTTACTTTATAATAAACCAGGGAGGTCCAGCAAAGACGGGCAGCAGATCAGAGGAAAGATAGTGTCATGTACGCTAAAGCAGGCTGAAAAAGAAGAGAAGGCGTAATTATTTGTAAGTATTTTCTTAGATCTTTAACACAATTACCCAATGATTCTGTCACATTCACTTTCCTACACAGCTTATTTTTTTTTTAGAAGTGGCCTTTCGTAGCTGTATTCATAAATGCCTGGATATTTAAGCAGTGCTGTGTATGGTTTGGTATTTCTTCCTGCTTTCTGAGCAAGAAAACAAATAATTTGTCTGCACTTTTTGCTGCTGACCCACTGGTTAGGGACGATCAACCTACAGACAGTTGAAGCAAGCTTTGCAGACAAATAATGAACTCATATATGTCTACAAAGCATATTTCAAACCCTTATGAGCAAAACAATCTGTCAGAAGGTAAGCCAAGTGCGTACATCATTTGCAAAGTGAAGAAAAGACTGCTTTCACTGGGTAGTTTGCTCATTACAATTTGTTCATCACCAGAGTGCATGATAAAGCAGAGGAAAACAATCTTGTAATGCCTTTCTCTAGCTGCAGAAGCAGTAATGTTGCTCTCATATATAAATGCAGCGGAAAGGTGGGGTTAAAAAGTAGTCTTGTTCTACTACTGCTATTTTGCTTTTGAGAACTAGGCTAGATGTGATCTATCAGCATTTTTGTTTCCCTATAAAGATAGATAGGTTCCACCTGAGTATGAGAAAAAACTTCTTCACGGTGAGGATGACAGAGCACTGGAACAGGCTGCCCAGAGAGGTTGTGGAGTCTCCTTCTCTGGAGACATTCAAAGCCCGCCTGGATGCGTTCCTGTGTGATCTGATCTAGGTGTTCCTGCTCCGGCAGGGGGATTGGACTAGATGATCTTTCGAGGTCCCTTCCAATCCCTAACATTCTGTGATTCTGTGATTCCGTGAGGTAGATTTTCAAGATTCCTTTACCACTTAGGAATAAGGATAAAACACCTTCATATAACTAAAAAAAAAAAAAGGCCCTGAAATAAAAAGCTACAATCACAATTGCTCAGACGTTTATGTCCTTAAGAACTTGATTGTCTTCCATATCTGCAGGCTCAGCCTGTGGTGCAGGCATCCGTACATTTTCTTGCTTCAGAAAAAAAGCTATATAAATAGTTTCTTATGTGCTCCAGGGAAAAAAAAAAGGAGGAAGAGGAAACAACCAAGATGGTTTTGTTTGTTGGATTTCTCTACATAGAGGGCTAGATTAAAAAAAAAAAAAGCAAAAACAAAAACAAAACCAAAAACCAACAAGGCACTTGCTTCAGTATGTATGTTTTAAACCTGATGCCAGGAGGAAAATAATAAGTGGTGAAACTGAGAAAGAGAGAGGAGGCCAGAGCCACTGGTCTTCAATGGAGGCATGCTCAAAGACAATAAAGGTGGAAGGATGAGAAGGGAGTTGTGATCTTCGGGACAAGAGGGAATGGCAGCAGTCTTGAAAACAAGATGAACAGAATTCAACCCTTTCTGCAGAGAAGATGTTAAAAGGAACAATCAGCCAAGGAAGCTGAAACCAGGAGATCCTGAAACAGGGTGCAGTGTTGGAAGCACAAAAAGAAGGAAAAGGAAGAGGGCAAATGTTTCGAAAGCAAGGAAAGCCAAAGCACTGCAGCAAGACAGAAGGAATAGAAGAGGTCAGCACTGCCTCTGTTCTTCTGCACGGCGACAGCGAGGGCTTGATGTACGTGCACAGCTGCACAAGGAGAAGGGCATAGCAGTGCAGAGTGGGACTGCACCGTGGCTCAATAAAAAGAGCAGTTTCCACAAGAAAAAAAGATGCTCACCAGGGTGGTTTATCATCAGCTGTGCTTATTTTTTTCTAAATGGGGGTTTTCCTTGTGTTGTACAAGCAAACATAATTTTGAACAGGTTATTGTCCTTTCACTGCTTTCCCCCGCAGCTGATGCTCTCTTTGTATCTCCTGCCCTAAAATACGGACCACACTGTAACGATGCTGCAGTACACTGAGTGTCAGAGACAGCAGCAAGAACTTCGCTTTGATAACTGTGCTGCTGCTACAACAGTAAGAATGAAAGCCCTTCAAAAAAATAGATGGTCTGGCTGGTCCTTATTAAGGTGTTCAGTACATTTTGCCAAGAAAGAGTACAAAATCATGAAGTAACCCATTAGGCAACGCACAGGGCCTGCGGAACAATGGGAAGCCAGGGGTGACTCCCTTTTCCCAGCTTCAAAGTACCTTGTTGATTGCAGTATTGTAATAATAGCTCTTTGCAGGCAGACACTGCTCCTCTGTAACACTCTGTGTGAACCAGGGAAAATTAAAGGATACAGAGCTGGTGCCCAGCTTCCCCTCCAGCAGGACCCATCCCTGGAGAGAGGTGGTGCTGCCTGAGGCAGGAGGAAGGACCATCTCCATTTTCCATATTGGGGGCTGGGAGGTCACCTCTAACAAGAGTGAAAAGTGGCAGCTTTAAAAAGCCAGCATCGCAACTGTTTGAAAATACCCTAACAAAAACAAGGTAACACCTTGCTCCTCTTTCTTTAGTCTCTACCTATTATAAATTCCAGTAGCTTGCTATGACACAGGACTTAGCAAACTATTTCTGCAGTCCTGATTTAAGATCTATCTGTGGAAAGATTATCTAAGATGTCTATCTGAGGTACTTAGAAAACCTTAAGACATCTTTATGGCAGTGAGTTGGAGTTATCCAACACACCAGGAATACAACTCAGTTACACATCTATTGCAGAAGTGGAGCCAAAAGACACAACAAAACTGTGACAGTTTTTGCATTTCTTTAACCGCAGAAAACTGAAGAGTCCAGTAGTCCTAACAATGTGTCAGCCTTAAGGACCGGTATTCAGCATGCTACGAGTCTGTTCCCCACAGCCCTGCACTACGAAGGAGGTGAGGACAGAAATTCCTTCAGGCATGGTGGTGGAACTGTGTGCGTCAAGGACCATTTTGAAAGCGCAGCTTAAAGCAAGGGCAAAATACAGTATCTTTATGGCAGCGTTATTTGCCAGAAATACCACCTTGCCTAACAACTCTTGCCAAATAGCCAACCCACCATAAAATAGGAGGAGGTGGGTAGGGCTAGCCCAGAACATGCCCTCTGAGGCTACGCTGGCAAGGCAGGCTGCAGAGCACAGCATTGCAGGCAGAGGAGGCAATAGCAGCTGACATCAGGTGGGCAGCCTGAGTCATGTCGGGTGGGTTTTGTGGAGTGCTCTTTCTGCAGCCATTAGGCAGCAGCCCAGGAATGCACTTTTCCAGGAAATACACAAGAGCATACGTACATGTTCCCAGAGGGCCTTGAAAAGAGGACATAAATTATGGTGCCAGTGCCATTCGTCTAGCTGCCTGTCCCAGAATAAGGCAGGCAAGAATTTTTCCAGATAATTATGATGGTTCTCAACATCGCTTTATTGAAACTTGGGTAAAATCCTACTGTCCTAATACCCCTTTTTTACTTAGCCTTTCTGCAGGCAAATTCCCAAACAGTAAACAAAAAGGACTTCAGGAACTAACTCAGGGAATTTATTTTCTCCCATAGCAACAGCAGAGAAAAAGTGTCTTTCTGCTCTAAGAATTTGAAAAATATTTGTAAAGCACACTCACAGAAAAATGTTTCCTCCGCATCCCTCATTTCCTGGACAGAGTAGGCCTGTTACATTTCCTCTGATCAGTTTTTCGGCTGCAGGAAACAAAACAGCTCACAGTCCCTTTGCTGAAGTTTGCTCCATTTGTATCATAACTGGCCATATAATCCTGTGGTGTCTCAGATTTTCACTGCATCCTTCTCCAACACGGGGGAATGCTTGATGCACAGATCTTCTTGTGCTTAATTTTGCATGCCACATTATTTCTAGAGCATTTAGAAATGCTGCACTTAGCCAGCATCTGTCATCACTGCTGTGGCAGGTTCAAGCTCAGTGACTTGCTTGTTCAAGACACAACACCGAATTTTCATTGTGAGCAATACCCACAGTGTCTGTGTGATAACAGAGCAGAATAGCTTAAGGCATAAACTCTCCCTCCAAGCAGCATTCACTGTTCCGAAGAGGACAGGTCTCTGCATCAAGTTCTGCTTGAATCCCTGCACTGATCATAAGCTATGTGTACACACTCCAGCCCCCTTTTCCAGGGCTCTGTGACAACAAGCAAAGCTTAGGAGTACAACAGTTGTCAGTCACACAGCCTTCTGTTTCTAAGTGTGTCTTTGCCTTGGCCTCACCTGGTATTTGCAGGCACCAGGAGAAAGAATCCTTATCAGACCCAGCTGTGATGGCAGGCTCTGCCTCCAACACCAGCCAGTGCTGCCAGTGTGTTGAACTGGAGTCCCTGCAGCAGGCGCGAACAGGGTTGAGCTCAGATGCATTTTAGATCACCTGCAAGATTGCAGGCAGTCCTGCCCACTGCAAGATTACAACCATCCCCTCAGGCCAGGATAGGAAGCCTTCACCTCACCTTATTTAGCCTTGACAAATGCTCACAGTCATGTATTCTCATATAAATTCCTACTGGAATACAGGCTGTTGACTTCAGTTCAGGGACAAAATGAATCAAATGACAGAGCCATACCTGAAAGGAATTAAAAAAAAATCTTGTGCTGTTTTCCACAAGCAGCAGAAACTTCTGCATTAAATGAAGGACATCACAGTAAGCAGAGAACAGATGTTGGAAAGAAACTCTCTCTTTCTTAGATGCACTAACACAAAACAGTAGCCCCATGGTTTCCCTAGCATTTGTGTTTTATGTCATACTGTGAAACAATCCACTTATGAATTTTTCTCCTCATCTGTTGTAGTGGAAGTGCTGATAATAAGGTCTTGAACCACACATTCAAGATTTGATGATTAAAGATGTCCCAAAACCTGTTCAAGACAAAACAAAACAATCTCTTTAGGGAAGAGAGTTTTACCAGTATGCAGGTTCTGTGTGTAAACAAAATTCTCCTCTCAGGAAAACAATGATCATCGTGACAGATTTACATTCTTAAATGGACTACAAGGCTTAGGTCAGGACATGTGTATTTAAGAGAAAAGGAGTGAGGCAGATGCTTCGGAACTCTGCAGTTTGCTTCGAGTCATGAAACACCTCTCATTCTCATTTTCCTCCTTTTTCCAGATGAAGGTCAGGACTCCATTTTTAGTTACTACTGAAATTTTCTTCTGTAAAGAACTCCAGGAAAAGGGTCGTGCTTAAAAATGACCATTTCATTACTTGTGAACTGAAGCAGCTGGGGAATGCTTTGAGAAAGGACATACTAAGGTTAAAATGAAGGAAGCAGTCCTTCCCTGAGTCCCTTCACCTGCTGCTGAGCCTTAGGTCTTCCTCATGATTAAACCGGTGCACACAGCAGTAGCTGTCCCCACTTTTCCATGACTGCTTCCATCTGTGCAATTGTGTTGAGGTCACTACTCTACAATCTGCAGCTGTCCTCAACCTTTTCCTTACATACTCACTTGTCACACCAACAGGTTTCCACCCAAAGCGTCCATTGGTGGCAGGAGGGTGAGTATTTGAACACCTGCCCTAAAATAGACATTTCTGAATCTAGCTGGGGAACAGGCACTAAATGGTAATTCCTCCCCTCTGTTAACCAGCAGTGGGGACTTGCCATACAATGCCCCTGCACATGTTTCCTAAAACGCTGTTTTGCATCTAGCATGGTAAGTGTCTAAATCAAACTCCTGTTCTGAGCAGCCCTTGAGAAAACGCTCTGTCATGGGAGTCTATTCCTGCAGCATGGATATCCCCATGACTATTAACCTCCGCTTTAACCTGCTCTGGGAGAGCTGGTCCACCTCAGCACAAGTTACAGAGATGGCAGTCAAGCGGACTGATGTTCTCGAGGTCCAGACCTTAGCAGTGATGATCACTCAGCTTCCTTTGAACTGGGCTGCTATTAAAAGCATTGAGCCATTGTATTCACAACGGCAGACACAGAAAGGACACACTCCTGCAGTCATGAAGACAATATACTTACTCAAAATATTGAACAGGACAAAAAGATAAATCTGTTGGTTATACCAGAAAGAAATAGCCCATCTCCTGGGCAGGTCACCTGGGCAATGGTCTGGTACACCAAGTGTGAGAACTGGTGGGAGATCTTGTGTTTGTCTTCTTCAGTTTAACATGAGCTAAGTGAAAACCCTGTCACGAGTTCCTTCATATGCCTTACTACTAGGAAATTTTGACATTCCTTTTTTTTTCTTTCTCTGCTGTGTACAATTTCATGGCACGTTGGTGACTTTCAGCAATTTTCCCTCACATTTGATCCCTTGAATATTTTCCAAAGATTGTACCTCTGAGAAACACTATTGCAGCACTAAACCCACATGCCACCTGGATTCCTCACTGTGCAACATGCTGTGGAGGGGGAGAGCAGGGCTGTGTGTGGCTCAGGCAGCCAGACTCTGCCCTACCATCCCTTCCATGTGCCTGCCTGCAGCCATGGGCTTACCCCACCACCGGCAAATTCCTTGTGCTAGTTCTGGAGCTCTTGCCCATGCAGAACAGTTAGAGCAATGAGCTCCAGCCTTTTATTTACAAGCTTTACACAACATGTGATGTAGACGATAAAGCTTGTTTTAAAGCCCTCTTGAGCATGTGTGCTTGTTGTGTGACCTTTCCCAGCTAAGGAAATGTGCATGAGGAACTATCCCATTATCTCCTTGTGAAGACAGAGTCAGTGGCTAACAGACATAGCAGGGTCTTAAAGATTTCTGGAACAGAAAAAAGCAACAAAACATGGTAAAAATTTGCAAAGCAAACTGAAGTGAAAACAAATCAGTTTTCCTTCATCCTTAATAAGCAGCTGGATTTTTAGGTCTGCTACTCTTACAGCCACATAGTTTTTTTAGAGCTATGGGCTGAAAATTTGGGTAACACCAACTAAGAGAAATATTAACTATTTTGTCTGTCACATTTGAATTAATATCTGAGTCGTTTTCATTCTCAGAGAAGTGTTCAATATGGAAATGTGCCTTCTGAGAATGCAAATAGGCCACACAATGTATTTGGCAATGACAAACAAATGAAGATTTGCACAGGTGTAATTAAGAACAGAAACGATAAACCTGTGTGCAGAACTGATTTACAATCAAATTCACCTGCCTTGAAAGCCCAGATTAGACTGCATGTTGATGGATTATCAAACTGGTGTTTCAGTGCCATTGGATTACTAGGTCTGCAGAATGGTGTAAATTAGCTGATAACTGTGGAGTTAACCTTTAAAGGTGGAATTGGTTTAAACTTCAGCAGTGTCAATGGTGGGGCAGGACAGGGTGGGCAGAGTAGCAGCTTATTGCGAGAGCTGGAAGCACACCTTCCCAAACACAAACATACAGAACTGTAAGCCATTGCAAACTATTGAATCAGAAAGTAGTGTCTACCTTCATGGCAGTGTGCCTTTTCCAAATAGTGCACAACTACATAAAGAATATTCTTTACTCTGAAGCATTTGCACTTGCAATGCAGAAGTAAAGACGAAAGGCTATTTGGGACATACGTAAGATCTTAGGAAATGTCATATAGGATGTGGGAGTCATCATAACCTTCTAAATGAACTAAATGAACCCGACTCTGCTATTGCTAATATCAAGAGCTCAGTCACTAAAAGCTATAGCTCAAACTAGATTTCCTGCAGCTCAAAAAGCTTACTAAATCTCATTACAGAAACAGACTAGTTTGGTTCTTTACCGGAGAACTAGACTCTCCATCAGTCAGTCAAATCTGATTTCAACAAATTTCAGGAAACAGGGAAAGAGAAGAAAGAATCTAAACATGATTTGAGGAATTTTCTGTCTTCCTTAGAATTAATTAATACTCAAAATACGTAACAACCAGCAGATGTCTCTGCAGCCACGTGATCAGTGATACACTCGTGAGGAAAAGCAGGGAGGGAGGCTTTAATGAGTGGGCATTTCTCTTAAAGTTTTGCTTCCAGAAATGTCAAACCTGTGCAGAAAATTCCAAAAGAGCAGTCACAGACTGACAGCATCACAACAGCACTCTGTAGGAAGGAAGCAGCCTCTTCCTCAGTTTTAAAATAGTAACGTGAACGCCTAAGTACTCTCTGCTGTCAGATTGATTAGTCAAGAATAGTAAGTTCCTAGATTTGGTGGTTTTGCCCGTATTTTCCAAGCTATTTTCATTATCAAAAAGGGCAAGCTTTTCTCTGCCATCATGGGAGCTGACCTGTGACTGTGGAATGAGCTCCAACAGATGGGAACGACTGCCACAAACATTCCCCACTCTGCTCCAATGCAAGGCATGCATCTGCAGGTTTTCCTTTACTGAAGTATACACAGCAACCTGTGAAAAAATAGTATTTACAGGGAATTCCCTCTGTGGGGACAGGCTGAGCCGGAAAATGAGCCAGGTGATAGTTCCAAGTCACACTATTTAATGCACTGTGGTAAGGCACTTACATGTGATGACTGTAAGAGAAATAGGAGAAGTTCTCTGATAACAGCACATATTTTCTACCACTGTGAACTGATTTGTAAGCCTGGTGAGTTGCTGACTTGTAGCCTAGGGTCTCCTGGTAGTGTCATTATTGTTGAACCCTGCTGATATTCAAGAATGCCTGACAAGTAGATTTCGGTTTGTGCCTTGTACAGAGCCAGTCCCTCTTGCCACAAGGTTATGTCTGGACGGTTGGCTTATGACTTGGGACAACTGAGGAAAACACCTTGGGGAGCACATCAGGAAGACAGATGCATTTTGCTGCAATTTTTACTCTTCTTGAATCCTGGGTGGCCCAATAACAAGTGCAACTTGCAGTTGGCTTCAATGCAGCATGCTTATTGACTGCTATAAAAGGAGAACCTCTTCCCTCGTCTCACAGATGGCATGAAATGGACATTGGGGGTATGGAGAGATGTTGGGTACAAGTGCAGGTGCTGCATCTCTCCCATGCTGCTTGTATGCTGTGGGTGGTGGGGAGCGCAGGGTGAGGTTGAATGTTGAGAAAAGACCCCCTGCTCTGCCTGCTGTACCCTTTGATGTGTCAGACCATGTGCAAGGTCTGCTTTAGCAGCCGAGTCTCTGGTAGTAACATCTACATGCATATACATGCAATTTTATGGGAGAAAAATATTAGCATGTAAATCACTGCTCTTGATTCAGTTCTCAGAATATAATGTGTGCATAGGGCCACAGTTTATCAACTCTCTTCTCCTGATCTTCTAGTTATTAAAATTCAAGAAACCCATTTCATTCAGGTAATGCAAGAGGAAAATCCTACTACTCTTCTGGTTCTTGGCTAAAGGCATATAATGAATGTGAGCCTTCTTCTCCTTCCCCTTCCAAGTGAGCTGGTGGGTCATTCAGCTTTCAGGGGAAGAAGGCCAGATGGTGGTAGACACCTTTATTATGTGAGGTATGTTTGTATAAAAAG
>VZTO01016684.1:94396-127314 GCA_013400615.1 Syrrhaptes paradoxus | reverse complement strand
CCACAAACATTCCCCACTCTGCTCCAATGCAAGGCATGCATCTGCAGGTTTTCCTTTACTGAAGGAACAGCAACCTGTGAAAAAATAGTATTTACAGGGAATTCCCTCTGTGGGGACAGGCTGAGCTGGAAAATGAGCCAGATGATAGTTCCAAGTCACACTATTTAATGCACTGTGGTAAGGCACTTAAATGTGATGACTGTAAGAGAAATAGGAGAAGTTCTCTGATAACAAAGCACATATTTTCTACCACTGTGAACTGATTTGTAAGCCTGGTGAGTTGCTGACTTGTAGCCTAGGGTCTCCTGGTAGTGTCATTATTGTTGAACCTTGCTGATATTCAAGATTTCGGTTTGTGCCTTGTACAGAGCCAGTCCCTCTTGCCACAATGTTATATCTGGACAGTTGGCTTATGACTTGGGACAACTGAGGAAAACACCTTGGGGAGCACATCAAGAAGACAGATGCACTTTGATGCAATTTTTACTCTTCTTGAATCCTGGGTGGCCCAATAACAAGTGCAACTTGCAGTTGGCTTCAATGCAGCATGCTTATTGACTGCTATAAAAGGAGAACCTCTTCCCTCGTCTCACAGATGGCATGAAATGGACATTGGGGGTATGGAGAGATGTTGGGTACAAGTGCAGGTGCTGCATCTCTCCCATGCTGCTTGTATGCTGTGGGTGGTGGGGAGCGCAGGGTGAGGTTGAATGTTGAGAAAAGACCCCCTGCTCTGCCTGCTGTACCCTTTGATGTGTCAGACCATGTGCAAGGTCTGCTTTAGCAGCCGAGTCTCTGGTAGTAACATCTACATGCATATACATGCAATTTTATGGGAGAAAAATATTAGCATGTAAATCACTGCTCTTGATTCAGTTCTCAGAATATAATGTGTGCATAGAGCCACAGTTTATCAACTCTCTTCTCCTGATCTTCTAGTTATTAAAATTCAAGAAACCCATTTCATTCAGGTAATGCAAGAGGAAAATCCTACTACTCTTCTGGTTCTTGGCTAAAGGCATATAATGAATGTGAGCCTTCTTCTCCTTCCCCTTCCAAGTGAGCTGGTGGGTCATTCAGCTTTCAGGGGAAGAAGGCCAGATGGTGGTAGACACCTTTATTATGTGAGGTATGTTTGTATAAAAAGATTTATTTTCCCCTTTCTTTGATTTCCTTGAATTGCATTTTATTCCCTCCCTTTGTTTTCACTAAGTAAGGAACAAAATTTGTATGTACGCTTTACCACTATTTTATGAAAAGTCTGCAGCTCATACCTGTGATACGTGATATATGATGATGCCACAGGAAAAGCAGCTAGTGTTGTTACAGACCTTCATCTTAATTATGAAAATTTTTAATTTAAATATGGGGTTGAGCATACAAAATACAGTACTAGGCCATCTGTTAGTTTTCCATCTGGACTCATTTGCAAAATACTGTTTCTCCCCTAAACACTATTTATAATCTTCCTTGGAAAACAAATATGACTAATCTATGGCACACTAAAGATAGCTATTTGCATGCAGCTTTTAATAGAAGTGGCTATATGGTTCAAAGTAGTAACAAAATATATTTATTTTGTTTTGCATGCAGGTGTAAAAGCTCATATGGCTTCTAAACATGCACCAAAAAATCTTCCTATCACACTGCTTTCAGCTAGCAAAAACTGACAATCCTCAACATGTCTAATTTCAAGGGAAATTTACAAATGACAATGAACAGTTAGCATTTTGAAGCCTGTGACCAGGAATTTTGCAGTGATTCTGAAGGGGCTTGTATTTCTTACTTGCTCAGTCTGAAATGTCCCCAGAGGCCTGATTTCTGAAGATGAGCACTCAGGTCATTACAAAGCATCCCCAACATCCGTGTAATCCCTAGTCTTTTGGTCCAAATCCATACCCCTGGACCAGTAGATGTATGGATAAACGGGTGTGACTGTACCTCAAAGCAGTAGTTGCATGGGACTGATTCCAGGCCACCCTCCAAGACCTTCTGCGNCTGTACCTCAAAGCAGTAGTTGCAGGGAGCCCGCTAAAACCCCCAGTGAGATGTATGCACGGGACTGATTCCAGGCCACTCTCCAAGACCTTCTGTAGGTCACTATGAGAGCATGGACAATGGGCTGCTGTGACTTAATGTCCTATTTTCTCTCGCTGCTCAGCATTGCAAAGAGGTGGAGGCCTCATTCCCTGCTGGCTGCTCCCTAATTACACTTTTACACCTTTGAGTCAGGTATCATGAAGTAACTTCTCAGGTCCTCCTTGCTAGCCCTAACACATCGTCTTTGGCCAAAATCTATTTGAGAGTTCTCAGAGTGGAAAGCAAGGAGGTTTCATGGGTTTCATGATTCGAACGGCAGCTATTCAGTCCTATTAGTGTCTCATTCTCTTCTTTCTCTTCCTTTTTTGGTAGACTGAAAAATGCCTTCAGACTTTCTTGCTTTGTTTAAATTTTTCATTAAAAGGCAAAGGCTGATTTCTCCTAACTTGCATGCAGAGTTCTGAGTAAGTTCTTTGCAGCATCATGTAGAGTCTTTTTTTTGTGAGCAAAACTAAAACAATTGCATTCTAGAAAAGGCATTTTAAAAACGTCTGGAATAAATTGCCAGGCTCTCTGACATTGCTCCTTCAGGCTGTCTCATCACATTTCATTGCTCTTGCTTGTCTGTCTTCCTGCCATCCCTGTCTGATACGTTTTAAGTTCTCTGCAACAAAGACTGTCTTTTTTTTCCTCTCTCGTTTTCAGCACTCTCTGGCATAACACCATTGTTGCAAGCTGAAGCTTCTAAGTACCATTAGAATACATCCCTCTCTTCCCCCTCAAATTTGATGAAAATCTGGTCCCTGACTGCTGATTGTGAAACGGACCACACTTGAAAAGCTGCAATGTCCCACATGCTTACCATAGCACCTGCAAGACCTGGAAGCACTATACAGCAAACCAGTATTTATTTGATGATAATAGCAACAAAATGACACCCCAAAACATCGCCTTTTTAATTTCTCCCTGTGAAAAATGAACAAGCTGCCCTGAGAGTGTTCTATACATTTAAAACGAAACAGAAAATCAGAACAGATGCAGGAAATACGAAAGAGAGATTACATACTGAGTTTAAATGACTATAATGCAAACATTAGTAGCTATTTACTAACAATTTAATTAACTTCCACCGCCCCATGCCACTTCAATTTCAGTTTTTTCAATAGCATATGGCAACAGTAGAGTGCATTTTGAAAACATTCCCCCACAAAATGTTTGCATACTCAGGGCTAGAGGTGGCTCAGGAGCTGAAGAACATTCTATGGCACAGGGCAGGCCAAGGTACCTGGCTCCACAGGTGAGGCTGAGCAATGTGACACTGAAATGGACCTTGGTCAAACTTAGGGCCATGTAGTGTCTCCTTTCAAACAGCTTCAGAACCCTTTCTCTACAGGGATGCTTTGGTTCGTGTTGACTGGTGTGTTGCTGGTCATTGCCCTGCCCTTAGCTCAGTCACCTTTTCCTGCTTGTGTGGCAGCTGCAATCAGACCCACCACTTCCTGCTGAGACCACCCAAAGGTGTCACATTCCTGCGCCTTGTCAGCATGCACCAGCTGTGCTGGCTGCTTTGTGGAGGAACCCATGTTGCTCAGTGGGACTCAGCCAGCACAGGGAGTTGCACATGGAGATAATCCTTTTCTTGAAGTCTGTCTTATTAGTTTACAAGGAGAAAAAAAAAATATATTAAACAATACTCTTTAACAGCTCACTGGTAGTGAAGCTTACTCTTGACCCTTCAAAGGTCCCTTTTCCTCAGCCAGCATCAGCACTTATTCTTCCCTGCTAAGCCAACTAAGCTATCACGTCTAGTCACTGTTTTCTGCTGCACATACTTTATGCGTCTGGGATGCAGGCAGGAGAAAGGCACCTATCTACCCTAACAGCAGGCTCAGGGGTGGTGTGTGTGGTGCTTCCAAAAATCCCCAAAACATGGCAGCACATAAAAGAAAAGAAGGGAAGGGAAAAGATATTAGCTATGGCAGAATCCTCTGCTTTCCATTTGTTGCTCAGGAGGAAAAATTTCCCTACAAGTAAGTCTTGAGTCTAATTTAACATTCTAGCTGTGAGCACTTCCAGCCTCTGGGATGGCTGGAGGACAAAGGCATGAATGGCATAACTTATTAGGCCAAGACGGGTACAAGCAGTTACTCTGTTTGTATGGGTTCAAAGTATTTTGAACTCTAACCTAAAGTTATAAGATGCAATTCTGTTTCACAGAGATGTGACAAAATTTCCATAATGTGAGCACGCTGGTCAGTCTGAAGTAGGCATGAGTTTTGGGGTTCAACATGGCCTGTAAGAGCAAAGGGTAAAGCTTCCACAGTGGTTATAGTTAAGTAGAAGTGACCAAGTTTTCAGAAATAGTAAACACCCATGTTTTTCATCAGTTCCAATGAGATTTGCAGATGCTCCAGACTTTTGAAAATCCTGTTAGTCTTTCTCAGGCAACTGTGGCATCAAATACCTGCAAGTGGCTTCTTTGGCTAACGGTCTGTTGAGAGGTCTGTTTTCAAAGTTATTGTTATTTTAGTCTCTGTGCTGGTTACTGCCATGCAAATGCTTACTCCCTCTAACAAGATTTTACAGGATCTATTCTAGAAATTTCTTCATGCTTGAAGTCAAACTCCTAAATGTACTTAAAACTCTTTAGAAAACTGCGCTTTAAAAAAAAAAAACAAACAAAAAAACCCCAAAAAATCCAAACTTAAATGGGAGATTCATGGAATTCTTTTTCCTTTTGTTTTGCCAGGTTAAAGGAAAATTTTCCATGGCAACATAGAAGCAATCACCCATTCATTAGCAAAAAGCCCTTATTTATTTTTTCATTGTAGCAGGTTTAATTTAATTTCATTTGTCAATATGTCTGTCTCACATACTTTATTAATCAACATTTTTTTAATTTTGCATCATTTGAGTTGCTTATAAATAAACATTTGCTAGTGCCATGTGAATCCACAGCCGATTATTAACTTTACACAGCCTGAAGTGCTAGTCTCACTTTCTGGGATGTGTCCATATACAGCAATATCTCTGTATAGAGAACTAAAAACTAGCTTCTTTTTTTCCCCCCCCCCCCTTTGTGAAATAGAAGTACTTGTAAATGGGAAGAGTAATTTCTGGGAAAACATTGTTCAGGAGGGAATAATGAATTTTAATGCTGCTCCATTTGGAATTTAATCTTCAAATAATTTGAATAGTGGTTTAAATAATGACTCTCTGAACTTATTACAGGTGATCTGGTGGCATCCAAGCTTAGTAATAAAGACCACATGCACTTCATGTGATTTTCCTTCAAAATTATAAGACAGCAGATATTTGACAGGAACTTATTTAAAAACACCACAGTTGTATGTGTGTCTGAAATTTTTCACACATCTAGTGACCAGCAATAGTCAGTCCTGTCCAGACAGGTAAGAACTTGTAAGAGCAGGCTTGCATATATAGATTGTAAGTCTTCATGCCAAAATCAAGACCCTGTTTTTAAGAGGCTTTCTTTCATTCTCCTGTAGGATTTTTACATATTCATCTTAGCTATTTCATAGTAATCCAGTATACAAAACCAACGGCAGGTTTGGGCATGCATGTAAACCTGGCAGATATTTCAGGAACAGATATGGCATTTAAGAAGATGTATTGCTGAGGAGGGAAGCAGAACAATTTTTATCCTTCAGAGTGCAAGGAAGATTTGTGAGGTCTGTCTATATCCCTTGTCCATAACCTTATCAGTGAAAAAGTATCCCACAATAGTCATTACCACTGAATGGCCTCTCTTCATCATCATGAGGTGGTACCGAAGAAAACAGCACATGACACAATCTAGGATTGCTGTGCAGTTTTCCTTCTTAGGAATTACAAAAGCTATCAGAAATTATTTTCTTTTTCTTGGAGAAAGCCAGAGTAAAATCAAATGGCAGCATCCTCTTCACTCTGATGCCTTTAGGTCTGCCATTTGACATTTGTGTAACAGGATATGGGATCGGGTGGGACAATTCACCTCTGGGTCAAAAAGCAAGAAGATAGGTGTTCTACTTCAATGTGTAGCCACCAAAATTTCATCAGAGATAACTGTGTGTATAGACCCTACCTAGTAGAAGAAACACACAGACAGATAATTCCTAAGGAGATGAGTTAAATATTAGGAGGGCAGAAGCATGTTGAGTGTGTTCATCAGTACCCTAAAAATCAGAACATCCTCTGACAAGGTTGACTGCAATTGAATTCTGCTCCCTCCATCACTGTGAATAATTTTCTCTTTTATTATAGCCAACACCATGAAGTTTCAGCTGGCTCCTTTCTAAACAGTCCTCAGAGAGTGGGGGGCTCAAATTCATGAAGCCATGGACCATTTGGAGAAAAGAATTAAGACAATCTGAAAACAATCTCAGTGTTGTCAAGACATTTCCCCCTGTTTTTCCCCACAGCCTAATCATGACAGTTGCCAAGTCAGGTTCCCCACTGTGCTTTGCTATGCACTTCAGTTTCCTCCCCTGGCTTTTTGTTGGCCTGGCATTTGCCTGCCACATGTGTTTCTGGGTGGGCAGTGGGCAGAGCAGACTGGCTTGAGTGATTTAGTGCTGTATTTCTGAGTGGTTACCTAAGGACAAAAAGAAGTGCCATCTCACCACCTCCTCTGTCAGCATAGGAGCTCACTCCCATGGAAAGATGGATTCCAGGACACCTCATGCCAGGAGCTAGAAGGGCTTCTTGTCCTTCAGATTGTGCCTGCATAGACATACCGGAGGGCTGCATGCCCATGGGCATGTATCTTCTTAAGGCCTTGGTTAGCATTTTCTCTCTAGGATAATTTAGCTACAGACTGTCATCTGCTTTATGGAGACATTTCCTTTAAAAATTCCCCTCGTATGTTGCCTATCATGAACAGACAAAGTGCCACATCGGCAAGACAGGAGAGCAAATGCAAGGCAACCATCACAACCCATCTGAATGAAAAATGAAATGCTGCTACTAGATCTCAGCACAATAGTGAGCAGATACTGGGTCACAAAGCTTGCCGTGTTCATCTACTGCCATGTCACCTCAGAAGCAGACAAGGTGATACAGGGTTGTTTTGCGGCCTCAAGCTTTTGTAGGTACAAGGCAAAAACTAACCATAGTTTCTACTAGCACAAGAAAAAACTCACGTTAACATGGCTCAGAGGACCCAAATATTCCTTGCAGTCCTGCAGACTTACACTTATGAATCTCCCTTCAATGCCAGGGAACTGCAGCTTAATGCCAATGGAGTTAATGCAGGGGTCAGTCAGTCTCCACGTGTTTGATAGCATGCAGAAACAGATACAATTCAAACTTCCAAGTCATCATTACATTTTTAAGAGATTCTGTGGCCTCAAAAGTTCATTTCACACAAGAAGGAGAACCAGCACCATACACCCTCGGTTTGATATTTTAAAAAAGCATCATTCATTTCTTTGTGTGGCTTAGAAAGGAAGGAGAACATTCTGCACTGACCCTTCCCAAAAGGGACAGATATGACTTGCCCTCCCTCCTGGTACATGTTATTCCTTGAACAGAACTCCTCACAAGCATTGCACAAGTGTACCTCTTTGGGAATGGCCACATGTAGATGTGGTCTATCTCAATTTCAGTAAAGCATTTGACACCGTCAAAGCCAGACTTTGCACTCTCTTGTTTATTCAGTCAGATTGCTGCTAAGCACAAACAGTTCTGAGCTCCATAGACAACAGTGGGTTTTGTTTTCACTAGTGGCTAGAGTAAATCCAGCCATCCTGACAAAGCTACCTTGAGCTATGCCAGTGTGGGTAAACCACAGACAGACCACATCTATTCTAGTGAACTTGGCTGGTTTGAGGAAGGGATGGGTATGGGTTTCCTAGAGCTGGGTACAACGATAGTGAGCATGTCTCAGATAATGATGTTTTAATTGCCATAGAAAGGCTACCTTCCTCCCTAGTCTGAGTATACTTATGGTTTTTATTATATTTCCCTTCTCCTTACCATTGTTATTTGACAGAACTGTGCACTCAAAATCCCAAATAATTCTAACAGGACTTGTAGAGGTGAGATGAGCCTGTTGAGTGACAGCATTTTTGAGAACACAAAAAGTGTCTTAGGAAGAGAAATCGGCATTGGTGGGAAGCCTCTTCCCCAGTGTGCAATCTCACTAAAGCAGGGTGTGAGGTTAAGTCACCTCCTAGGCTGCCATTCCTGAACCCACTTGTCATTCCAAGCCTTTGCAGTCCCATGGTTGAGACAGAGACAGAAAAACTGCAGATATTACTGTGGGAGAAAACATTCTTTCAAATAGCTTTTAATGCCGCTTTCAGCTTTGCAAATTTCTTTACCAAGACTCTCCTCTGCCTTGAGGAGATCATTGTTCCCAGGCTAACATCATAGGCCAGAGGGGCAGTTTCACTAAGAGGACTCCAAGCAGCATGACTGATGTCGGCTGGAAACCAGACAGAGAAGACCTGCTCCAGAGCTATTCCTGAGTGACAAGGTCTGCTCAAAGCGCTGAGGGTCAGGCCCTCACTCACTCAATGAGGCAAGCAGCTGCATACCCTTGAGAGAAGTAAGGGGGAAGGGATTTATCTCAGAGATTTGCAGCTTAGTCATTGTGGGTCTGTTTTGTTTTTTTGTTTTTTGGTTTTTTTTAGGTGGAGACTGCCCTCACCTGCCCTCTGGTGCAGAACTGCGTGAGTGACAACCAGAGTCAGGATAGTTTGGGGCTTTTGGGGGCACAAGACGGAGAAGTACATGGCCACAGGAGCATAGGAGGAGAGGGTGGGACCTTACTGGTCCTTATTCCCCTCTGCAGAAGATATAGGGCTAAGGCACTCTCCAGCCTCTTGACAAGATTCTGGGGAGAAAACTCTGAACAGCAGCACGTCTCACCCCATCACCTCTCTGGAAGTTTTACCTTCAACTCGAAGGCTCTGTCCTTTCTTTCCCCTTCACTCCTTGTTTAGCAAGAAATTTTTTTTCACTTCAATCTCTCACAGCTTCCCTTGGCAATAGTTCTGAAAACTACTCTTCTCCCAGTCAGATCCTGAACCTATATTTAAGAGCTGCTTTTTATTAACATGTTTGTATTAAAACGTTCTCTGTTGCAACATTCTCATTTATCTATAGATCTTTATTTTTGGATACTGCTGCTTTTTACAGCTTTCTAATTTATATAGCCATTTGTTTTGGCTGTCAAAACATTTTTGATTTTAATTACTGTGTATCATGCTTCTGGGTATAAAACTGTCAGATAAATCTGAGTATCTGCATAAACATGTGGGGAACTGCATGTGTTATCACTCAACAATTGCTGATGGGCAGCTAGCAAACTCTTATCTGGGATCTGTGTTCAGCTGTTGCAGAACAGCACTGGCAGGATGAACTGCTGATTAGTTGTCAAATTGTGGACGGTTATGTCCTTGACTATGTGTTATGTGACCATAACACATCAAACTAGTCAGACTGCACAGCAAAGGAGCATGCACAGCCAACTTTACTCCAGTCAGTCAAATCCAAAGCGGTCATTTGGCAGGACACCCCAGACAGTAGATTTGTTCTATTTTTAAGAGAAAAAGTGACATAATTAGCTGCATTGAGTGACCAGCAGACAGGTGAGTCCTTGTCTGTCCCTAGGAGCAGAAAATTGTGTTTGTGTTTGGCCTTTTCAAGAAGAAAAAATCTATTTCTTGTGCAGTAACTGGAGTTCCCCTTCTCCTGTCCAGAAGAGAAGCTCTGCAGTGCCAGCAGCCCTGTGCTACTGGTCAGGACAACCTCAGTCCCTACCAGCATCCTGACATGCTTGTTCAGTCGGACCATGCAGACACGTGAGAAGCTGCATCGACACTGGGCCCAGAAGAAGAATCCTGGTTTTGCATACTGTTTTCTGCCTCGGAAGCTGTCCCTCTCCTCAGCAGGTCAGAGCAAACTTGGAGTTGTCCAGTAATAGCACTCCACCACTCAGGACAGGACTTTCCAGAACTCCCAGAAACTGCCTGGACCTAAGAATTAGGTTGCTTACAACCTATAAGAAATTTTCTCCTAATCTTTTTCCAATACCACACAACTTTTTGTTTGTATGAACAGTTAGCAGTCCTTGGTGCTCCTGTCAAACAGATCATTGTTTGGGACACACAGGGAAAAAGTCCTTATGTATTTCACACACTGCACACTCCCCTTGTCTTTGTTTGCTGTTCCCACTTCTACTGTCTCCTCTGGTGTCTGTAGTTGAAGTTCCACAGAGGTGGGACTGCACTTGTATGTGTACACAGCACCTGGCACAGTGGAGGAAGACATCTCTGCAGTCCTGCACTACAGGTAAAACATTCTTTCAACGTACCAGGCTCAGATAGGGAAAAATGTAATGGGTAAAAAGGCAGTGGAAGCACCCATCTCAGTGGTTGCTATCACCCAGCACAGCCAAGGATCTGCTGCAATGTACCTGTGACTGTTCTTTCAATTTATCCGGCTGCAAGTTAGACATGAGGTAAAGAAGTTCTTTCCGCACATTTTCTTCCATTTAGTTCTCACTTGGCTCATGTTATGCTTGCAACTATTTGTCTATTTTTGCTATTAAGGATGTATTGTTTCACTTTTTAATGAACAGCCTCTCTGAGGCAAAGAGAGAATTGCAGTGATCTTTGACATACCCATCTTTCCTTTTTCCTTTATGCCTCAGGTACTCAAATTGAATTAACTTTACTGCCATCTGGAGATGTAGTATTTTCATTTCCATTTACCAATCTACCTTTGACTGTCATTAAAGAGCCACGTTCTGAGGTTTAAGGAGCAAAAGCATTTTAGTGTTTTTACTTACTGTAATCTTACAGCCTTCTCCATAGCAATTAGGTGCTAGAATGTGATGGGTTTGCCCTTGGGTGGGGGCCAAACCACACACCCACTCACCCAATCCCCACCCCTGAGGATAGAGGAGAGAATTAACAGGGTAAAAGGAAAAAAAGGACTCATGGGTTGAGATAAGAACTGTTTAATAACTAAACTACAATAATACTGAAAATAACACTAGATACAAAAATACAAATGAGTGATAAATGGTGATACTGACCCCCCCACCAGAAGACCAAGGCTCAGCCTGTTCCCAGCTAACGATCCCGGAGCAGGGAGAGTCCCAAAACCACACTCACGGAATGGAGTCTGAGCGTCCCAAACAGAGAGCTGACCTGGGGCAGAGGGGGAAGGCCTGAGGAGAGCGACCACCTGGAGTGAGAGGACCCAGAGCAAAAGAGATCTGGAACCAAAAGGGCTGATCTTCCGGAGGGTCCTCACCTATAGACTGGGCATGACGTGTATGGTATGGAATAGATTATTGGCCACTCTGGGTCTCAATCCCAAACCCAAGATCAAATCCTGGGCTAGTAACTGGGGCTGTGCTCCCTCCCAGCTTCTCCTGTTTGCAGACAGACAGAGAAGCCGAAAGACCTTGGCAGCCACATAAACATCACTTTTTATCAGCTTTCTTCTGAGCACAAATCCAAAACACAGCCTCTTGCTAGCTGTTATGAAGAAAGTTGACTCTGTCTCAGCTTAACCCAGGACAGTGCTGAAATGGACATCAGCTCTGGCATCTCATGAGAATGTTCAGGATTGAACCAAGCAAGCCAATCCACCTGAGGACAGGCCCCTGTCTGGTGAACGTGCACTGCTTTTGTTGTCAGAGGAGGATGATGATAACGCACTGCCGTTCCGCTCATGGTCAGTCATGGACCCAGGGGAACAAACGGATAAGCCATGCCCTGCATCTGAAGCCTGTCAGTACCTGGAACTGGTCAAGTGCTAGATGGAGCAACTGTCACAGGCAGAGTTTTTGGATTTGCCTTATTTTCTGCTGCCCTGTTGTTAGCTTTTGTAACAGGCCTAGCAGTGCCGTGGATGTGTAACAGACCACCAGCTGGGACATACACTATGGGTGTAAATGTTGATACAGAAGTGATACATGCTCTTGTACAAGAGCCAGGAAATGTTGTGTCAGACCCATGTAAAACACATTAATAGACTCTCTTGGAACTAAGCACAGGATTATTTCAGTACAGAAACTACAGCCTATTAGATGAATCAAGTTTAAAACAAATGAAAGGAGGGATTTTTTGTTGGCAGAAGATCTGTGAAGCTCCTTCCCAAAGGAAGCGGAGGATACAAAAATCTTGTATCCCATCAGAGTAAGATGGGATTCGTGTTTAGAAGACAGTAGGTTACTCAGCAGATCACATCAGGTTCAGGGAATAGTGTGTGCAGAAAATAGGTGGAGGATGGGAGAGACTTGGGGGCAACTTTTTTGACGACACCAAGCTGTGTGGTGGACACGCTGGAGGGAAGGGATGCCATCCAGAGGGACCTTGACAGGCTTGAGAGGTGGGCCAATGCAAACCTCATGAAGTTCAGCAAGGCCAACTGCAAGGCGGGTCAAGGCAATACCAAGCACAAATACAGGCTGGGTGGAGAATGGATTGACAGCAGCTCTGAAGAGAGGGTGTTGGTTGATGAAAAGCTCAACATGAGCTGTCAATGTGTGCTTGCAGCTCAGAAAGCCAACTGTGTCCTGGGCTGCCTCAAAGAAGTGTGACCAGCAGGTGGAGGGAAGTGATTCTCCCCCTCTACTCCGCTCTCATGAGACCCCACCTGGAGTACTGCATCCAGCTCTGGGGCCCCCAAAGTAAAAAAGACCTGCTGGAGTGAGTCCAGAAGAGAGATACAAAGATGGTCAGAGGACTGGAGCACCTCCCCTATAAGGACAGGCTGAAAGAGTTGGGGTTGTTTAATCAAAGCACAATAACCTTAACTCAGACTCTTGCTCAATACTGCTTTTCACCTGCAGTCATTCTTACTAGTAATCTTATAGTGTTTATATCATGAGTTGGAACCTCTGTGAAGCTATGTGTCTTTTTTAAAGAGAGCCACACTCCCATATTGGATGAGGAACAGTACTAAATGCAGGGTAAAACAAAGGCTATTGTGATAAAAATGTTTTGTTTTGCACTTGCTGAAAAAGGATACTGCTACAGTCAAACAAATCATAATCCTGGTTATGCTCTTGGTTGCTTTAAAGGGCTTGAATCTGAAGGGGGGGAAAAAAAGGCAACATGAACATTCTGCTCTTGAAATGCCATCCAGCCCAAGATTCTGATTAAATTGACACAAGCTGGTTTACGGCTAAGTTGCACTTGCAGAGAAGAGAACAGCACACTGAGCAGGATGGCAAGTTCTTTGAAACACATCCCTCCTTTCCCCACCAATCTCACCTGCTATTTCATGCACCAGCCAGTAGCTAGAATTGCAGCACCTGTGGTGTTTCAGATGTTGTGCACTGAGTCACAACAAATTGTGTATGTTAAGGCACTGTCTACACCAGGGACGTTTTTCAGTCGATTCCCACTGGTTCAGTTACACTAGAGTGTGACCTCAATATTCATTCTGCACTTCTCACATGACCCACTTGTGGTCAGTTATCAGGGAACACAACCTGTATCAACAGGGATTCAGTGAGACTAACTGTTAACTTCCAATTTCTAGTTGTTCAAGGCTTATTGGACGACATATCTTTAATTAGGGTACTAAGATGTAAACTGCAGTGTCTTTCACAAAGTCAGTCCTGTGGGAACAACTTCAAGAGCCAATTGCTGTTGCTGGATAGTAATTGTGAACCCCAAGGGATTCACATATGAATACTAAATTAAGGTGCACAGTAGTAGCAGGAATTTATACCTGGAACATTAGAGTTCTTAATGACCCCATTAAAAGGAATAAGGTCATTTGTTATTTAAAGGATCATGAGATGCTACATTTCCTAAGGATGTAAAGCATGTACAAGGTTAAGAAGTACAAGGGTGAGATATGAGAGGCTTTCTGTTGTCCATTGGTAAGTGTTGCCAAGCAGACTTATCCTTCTGGGATAGAATATTTCTTACTTTTTTAGTGACACAATGTCTTAAAGTCCCAGGTGTCAACTTCTTAGAAAGAAAGAGTGAAGTTAGGTAAGGTTATTTCATACGTCTCATTTTGTAAGTGGTTTATGTGCCCAAGTTTCACAGGGCAGAGCTGGCAAGTGAGTGGGTGGGATTTACAGCAAAGAAACCAAGGGAATTCGAGTGCTTCAGGTCTTCTGGCTGAAGAACCGGGTGGGATAGCACTTCCTAAAATCAGTAGGACAGATTCAGTTTTCTGTTGTAGAAACACCGAAGACTGAGAGCTCAGCTTTGTGAGTCACGCTCTGAAAGTGAATATAAAAAGCTGGAATAATCACTGAAGACAAGTGAATATGCTGTATGGACACACGTAATCCACTGTTATGGATTACGACTCATAACAATATTTTCAAAGTTCTAGTCCTGAGTTTCCTCACATCTCAGCTGCCAACCTACATCACCATTTCTATTCTGGAAGTCATCTCCTTAAAAATTATGAAAACCATTAATATTTAATCCTGAGTTGAAGGGGGAAATGTATTAGTGTAGCTTTGGTAAATTTCACTTCCCACTTGTTTCTAGTCACTCTTAAGACACAGCTTAGGGTTAGTCTCAAAACTCAAATCCAAGCTTCCTTCAAATCCAAATCCATGTGCTAGACTACCTAACTCAGCACAGGCAAGATGTAGCTGAAAGAAAAATATTAAAAGCATGAGTAAAAGCAACTAGATATTTAACAAGAGGATCATAAAACTGACAAAAATAAAGAACATCTCTATCTGAGCATCTCTTTGCTGCCAGGTTCCCCAGCCAGGAGTACTGTGTTATCTGCAGATCTAGTGCCCAAGCAAAGTAGCCCACTTACACATACAGAACCTTGTCTGTGTATTGGAAGTGGTCAAGCCACTCTTTCAAAATCCTGTAAAATTAACAGAAAAAAAAATTACAGGATGTTCAAATATTACACAGAATTCTTGGCAATGAGTGGGTCAGTTCCTTCACAAGAAAGAGGCAGAGCACGTGAAATTTTGGGGAGAAACAGAAGCTTAAGTCTCCAAGGTTCCAGTGCTGTTCACACTGGTTTAGAAGGCGTTTAGGCTGCTAGTCTTCCCTGAGAACAAGGGCAATCAGCAGTGACTACAGGCTTCAGCTGGGTTCTTCCTCCAAAAATCTGGGAGGTTGGATCTCCAGCTCCTAGTCCTCTGCAGGAAGCAGTACACAGTTGCCACAAAAGATATCTTTCCTTTGATCACCTGTATTCAAGGTTAACCATGTCTTTCAGCTGCATAAGTGTAACGAAATACATACGATTTTTTTTTTGTTAAAGACACATGACCAGCTTTCAGTAGTATTTTGTCTTCCCTAAAATGCCATTTCCTAGTCTCAGAAAGGTTAACACTTGGCAGTATAACGTTACAAAATAGTAATGCAACTTCTGCTCACATACAACAACGTGAGAAAAACCTGTGCTAGTAAGTCTAAAAGCTACAGAACTTCCAAGTTAAATATATACATAGTGCCTTACAAGTGGAGCACCCTCTGATGAACTGTTATTTTGCTTCTGATATCTATTATTTTTCTTCTAAAAGAAGATCTATAGAACAAGGAAATAAGTCTGATTTTGTATGGGTTCATATCTTATACATCTGCAGTCATGTATCCACAATAATTAGCTTTCCTTCCCTCTACCCTTCGCCCTGCACTGCCTTCAGATTCCACCTGCATTCCTGGAACACCTCCTTCACTCCCCCCCATACTACTGAAATGAGATTACATGGTTCCAGGTTACTTACATGGTGACAGCTGATGGCCAGCCATACAAAAAGGTAGTGGTTGAGCTTCACTTTTTCTCTGCTGTTGGTGGAGAAACCAAGTTGAAAATGTCTCCCTACACCCAACTTTCAGTCTCCCATAAGACTTCTATACATTCAGTTACTTTTAAGAAATCCATCCCTACCAAATTTTCTTGAGTCCATTCTAAGGTATCAGAGTGCAAGTGACTGAAAAAGTGATCATTTAAGCTCCTACTCTTTCAGAATCCAGGGCTAACAATTTTAATTCATCTGCTTTTTGCTGAGTAAAATAGCTCAGTCAGCTTACTGGTCATTTTCAAGGCATTGTATTGTGAAGGTAGTCAATATTTTTAATAGCTATGCATGGTAGCCAGTGTATGTAAGTACATTTATTGATTTAAATAATACTTTTTATCAATAAAGTATCAGTTATTATGTTACCAAAGTGTGCTATTAGTGATTCTGCAACTGCAGTGAAATGGTCCTTGTAATTTACAGTATTTTGGTGACCGGGTCAACAGAGCCTCCTGCATCCCTACATCATGATGTTAATTTTTATGCTGTTCATTGACAGTGTTTTAAATACATAGTCAGCTGAGGCTGGCTACTTATGCTTCTAGCTTGTTAGCTTCTCCAGCAGAGGAGAGGCAACCTAAATGGTTGAGCCTGGGTATGAGTGTGACATGTATTTGGGTGCCTGCACCCAAGAGTTCACGGTTTGTTTTAGCTGACAAGGTGTTTTCCTGGTCTTGTGTTTTCCAAGAAGGAATGTGTCCAAATGGTTTCAGTAATCATCCTGCAAATAAAGTATGACAACCATGCTTGAACATACCTTCCAGTGTTGGTCTTGCCTTCTGCTTGCTGATTCTTCCATTTGTACTTCATGTGGGCCAGGCAGGATATAATCAGATGAGGTACTGGCCTTGTTCCCACTGTTGTCAGCATGCTTTTGTCTCACTTTTATCTCAAGAAGCATGCACTTGAACTTAACTCTTAAAATATTTCTAGAGGCTGCTGTCAGCTTCCCTGACTGTGACAGAGCTCTTTGTGGACACAGGTGACAACCCATCAAACTGACATTAAATAGGGCTCTGAAATGCATCTACCTGTGTGGAGGTAGGTCTAAGAAAATATGACTGAAAGGTCAAATTCCAGTTTTCCACTATGAAATTCTGTTTTATCTAACACCCAACACTGTTTTGACTGCAGTTCTCCCTGCAAGCTCATCAACTTACCAGTGATCCACTTTGATCCAAATCAACTACTCGTTTCTCCACTCAGGGTTCATTAACTACACATTTCTCCTGAACTCATTAAAAAAAAATTAAAAATGCATTACACTATATCTCCTCCTGTAAACAGCAAGGTTACCCAGGGATGGCATTGCCAGAAGTAAAGAAGAATAAGTTGGATGAGAGGGATGAAGCCTGGTCGTGGTCAAGGCGGTCAGCTGCAGAAAGATTGCAGACGAGCCAGTTCCTGTGGGCTGTGGAAGGATGCACTCTAGTTGTAGCAGCAAAGATAAATTTCAGTAACTTCATGTCTTCAGCTCTGAACCATGTGGCTTTATTTTCTGTCCTTCACTCTTAAAGGAGGCAGCAGTGGAAACTCATTTTTCTGTGCCTGTTCCCTGTCATTTAGGGAGGGTTCAAAAAGATTCTCCGATCCATACCACCAGCTGCCATGGTCCTGAGAGTGACCATGTTCACCACTAGGATAACTGCAGCTTCTCGGGAGCTTTGTCCAGAAAACTGAGAACCTTAAGTGGAAATCCAGTCACTCCTGTGGGAGAAATGAGGGGCCAAACTGACAGTCCTCAGAAAATCAGATATTGTATCCTTGGGCTCACAGTCAACTTCAAGTTGCATTAACCAGAGCAAGCAAGCCACAGGTCAGAGCAGGACCCCAGCCCTTCTGGGNAAGTCTAAAAGCTACAGAACTTCCAAGTTAAATATATACATAGTGCCTTACAAGTGGAGCACCCTCTGATGAACTGTTATTTTGCTTCTGATATCTATTATTTTTCTTCTAAAAGAAGATCTATAGAACAAGGAAATAAGTCTGATTTTGTATGGGTTCATATCTTATACATCTGCAGTCATGTATCCACAATAATTAGCTTTCCTTCCCTCTACCCTTCGCCCTGCACTGCCTTCAGATTCCACCTGCATTCCTGGAACACCTCCTTCACTCCCCCCCATACTACTGAAATGAGATTACATGGTTCCATGTTACTTACATGGTGACAGCTGATGGCCAGCCATACAAAAAGGTAGTGGTTGAGCTTCACTTTTTCTCTGCTGTTGGTGGAGAAACCAAGTTGAAAATGTCTCCCTACACCCAACTTTCAGTCTCCCATAAGACTTCTATACATTCAGTTACTTTTAAGAAATCCATCCCTACCAAATGTTCTTGAGTCCATTCTAAGGTATCAGAGTGCAAGTGACTGAAAAAGTGATCATTTAAGCTCCTACTCTTTCAGAATCCAGGGCTAACAATTTTAATTCATCTGCTTTTTGCTGAGTAAAATAGCTCAGTCAGCTTACTGGTCATTTTCAAGGCATTGTATTGTGAAGGTAGTCAATATTTTTAATAGCTATGCATGGCAGCCAATGTATGTAAGTACATTTATTGATTTAAATAATACTTTTTATCAATAAAGTATCAGTTATTATGTTACCAAAGTGTGCTATTAGTGATTCTGCAACTGCAGTGAAATGGTCCTTGTAATTTACAGTATTTTGGTGACCGGGTCAACAGAGCCTCCTGCATCCCTACATCATGATGTTAATTTTTATGCTGTTCATTGACAGTGTTTTAAATACATAGTCAGCTGAGGCTGGCTACTTATGCTTCTAGCTTGTTAGCTTCTCCAGCAGAGGAGAGGCAACCTAAATGGTTGAGCCTGGGTATGAGTGTGACATGTATTTGGGTGCCTGCACCCAAGAGTTCACGGTTTGTTTTAGCTGACAAGGTGTTTTCCTGGTCTTGTGTTTTCCAAGAAGGAATGTGTCCAAATGGTTTCAGTAATCATCCTGCAAATAAAGTATGACAACCATGCTTGAACATACCTTCCAGTGTTGGTCTTGCCTTCTGCTTGCTGATTCTTCCATTTGTACTTCATGTGGGCCAGGCAGGATATAATCAGATGAGGTACTGGCCTTGTTCCCACTGTTGTCAGCATGCTTTTGTCTCACTTTTATCTCAAGAAGCATGCACTTGAACTTAACTCTTAAAATATTTCTAGAGGCTGCTGTCAGCTTCCCTGACTGTGACAGAGCTCTTTGTGGACACAGGTGACAACCCATCAAACTGACATTAAATAGGGCTCTGAAATGCATCTACCTGTGTGGAGGTAGGTCTAAGAAAATATGACTGAAAGGTCAAATTCCAGTTTTCCACTATGAAATTCTGTTTTATCTAACACCCAACACTGTTTTGACTGCAGTTCTCCCTGCAAGCTCATCAACTTACCAGTGATCCACTTTGATCCAAATCAACTACTCGTTTCTCCACTCAGGGTTCATTAACTACACATTTCTCCTGAACTCNGTGACCGGGTCAACAGAGCCTCCTACATCCCTACATCATGATGTTAACTTTTATGCTGTTCATTGCCAGCGTTATGCTTCTAGCTTGTTAACTTCTCCAGCAGAGGAGAGGCAACCTACATGGTTGAGCCTGGGTATGAGTGTGACGTGTTTCGGTGCCTGCACCCAAGAGTTCACAGTTTCTTTTAGCTGAGAAGATGTTTTCCTGGTCTTGTGTTTTCCAAGAAAGAATGTGTCCAAATGGTTTCAGTAATCATCCTGCAAATAAAGTATGACAACCATGCTGAACATACCTTCCAGTGTTGGTCTTGCCTTCTGCTTGCTGATTCTTCCATTTGTACTTCACGTGGGCCAGGCAGGATATAATCAGATGAGGTACTGGCCTTGTTCCCACTGTTGTCAGCATGCTTTTGTCTCACTTTTATCTCAAGAAGCATGCACTTGAACTTAACTCTTAAAATATTTCTAGAGGCTGCTGTCAGCTTCCCTGACTGTGACAGAGCTCTTTGTGGACACAGGTGACAACCCATCAAACTGACATTAAATAGGGCTCTGAAATGCATCTACCTGTGTGGAGGTAGGTCTAAGAAAATATGACTGAAAGGTCAAATTCCAGTTTTCCACTATGAAATTCTGTTTTATCTAACACCCAACACTGTTTTGACTGCAGTTCTCCCTGCAAGCTCATCAACTTACCAGTGATCCACTTTGATCCAAATCAACTACTCGTTTCTCCACTCAGGGTTCATTAACTACACATTTCTCCTGAACTCATTAAAAAAAAATTAAAAATGCATTACACTATATCTCCTCCTGTAAACAGCAAGGTTACCCAGGGATGGCATTGCCAGAAGTAAAGAAGAATAAGTTGGATGAGAGGGATGAAGCCTGGTCGTGGTCAAGGCGGTCAGCTGCAGAAAGATTGCAGACGAGCCAGTTCCTGTGGGCTGTGGAAGGATGCACTCTAGTTGTAGCAGCAAAGATAAATTTCAGTAACTTCATGTCTTCAGCTCTGAACCATGTGGCTTTATTTTCTGTCCTTCACTCTTAAAGGAGGCAGCAGTGGAAACTCATTTTTCTGTGCCTGTTCCCTGTCATTTAGGGAGGGTTCAAAAAGATTCTCCGATCCATACCACCAGCTGCCATGGTCCTGAGAGTGACCGTGTTCACCACTAGGATAACTGCAGCTTCTCGGGAGCTTTGTCCAGAAAATTGAGAACCTTAAGTGGAAATCCAGTCACTCCTGTGGGAGAAATGAGGGGCCAAACTGACAGTCCTCAGAAAATCAGATATTGTATCCTTGGGCTCACAGTCAACTTCAAGTTGCATTAACCAGAGCAAGCAAGCCACAGGTCAGAGCAGGACCCCAGCCCTTCTGGGCCCTTGTACATGAAGCTATGTCACATTTTCTATGCATGTGTTAAGATTATAAAACCTATTAATCTGAAAAATCTTTACTAATATAGAACTAGATACTATTATGCACAAGGGATGACCTTTTAATCCTACTCCTTAATTCCCAAATTCTCCTTAACTTTGAGAAGTTAATTCTCAAAACTTAAAGTTTGCAAGTAGATGGACAGAAACCCTCTTTGTTGACCAGGATTTGTCTCTGTAGTTTCTCAATGCTGCTTACTCACGTCTACAGCTGAAATGCTATACCTGAATATTTACGGTGCTTTCATTTTTTAGATTTTCCCTCAAAAAGAGCACATTTTAATTATGTTCTAACAAGTGGTAGTAGAAAAAAAATAAAAAGAAGAACCAAACGAATGACGTGCTTTGCCAAAACACACGAGCACTTTAAGTGGGGACTAAAATGATCGTGTAGGATTCATTAGAAAAAAACAGAGAGTATTTCCTTCACTTGTCTCTATAGGAGTCCAATCGAACTCACAATACAACTGGCACCAGTGCAAAGACAGCACGCCAGTTTTCATACTTTTGTCTAAGTGAATAATTTCCACAGCTTCTGATCCAGCTTGAAACCCCTCCCTCAACAACATTAAAACAGATTATTCCACAGTCTCTAGCCTGGCTGGGCAAGCTGCAGTATGATCAGTGCTAAGGACTGCCTCACAGCAGTCATAATCTCCTCCTTTCTCAATCAGTTACCAACAATAATTAAAAAAAAAAGTGGAAAGGACCAAATGCGGGCACATTTTTTCTGTGCTGACAATGCAACACAGTTCTTCAAATGTTCTTGAGACACTTGTAGTAACAGCCAAATGGTGGTATTACAGTTACTCACCAGCAATAGCATCCTTCATGTTCAGATGAGCCTTGATCATTCTCATTATGCACGCATTTTCTGGTTGCTGTGATCTGCAAGCAAACATCAAAAGGGCCAGTAGCATACCCCTTAGGGGTTTTGGTGAAGCATTAAAAAGCAGAGCAGCAGAACATGACTTTCATTTGTCTTGAAGTGGAGACTACCAGAGTCATCTTGCTTTTTCTTTCTCTTTTCCCTGTGGGGTTGCTTGTGGTATCAGAGGTAACTTAACCTGCTTGGCTCGAGAAAGATGCAGAAGGCATCTGTGAAATTTCCACAGCCTTCACCTGAGCAGTAATGCAGCTGAAGGCAAACATGGGTAAAAGGTGTTTGCCTCCTTTTAATTAGGACAATACAGAGTTTATTCACTTCTCAGTGCCTAGTTTGGACTATCAGACAGGTCAATTTTATTCACTTTGATATGTGTGCTTCTCTGCTCAGTGGATGTGCTAGCAGGAGGAGACAAGAACAACAGAAGGAACAACAGCCAGAGAGGAGCCTGTCTCCTACATAGGACAGAAATGATACAAGAAAAGTACGGACTTCTATTTTTCTATCAAGTCTTCACCTATCTCAGAAACATTTTAAAGGCCTTGGGTTTTCCAGATAACCTATAAAGGATAAGCAAGTTGCTTATGTGACCCCCTAACAAAGGCCAGCAAAGTTACAGGAAACATAAAATCATAAGCAATCTGTAAGGATAACAACAAAAGATCTCTGTATTTTAAAATGCCCCACTACCACAAGGTCTGTAGACAAAGTGACCGGGCCTTTGAGGCTATTTATTTACCACTCTTCTTGGATATGTGTATAGCAGGAGTCAATCAAGCTGAAACAGAATTGGGAGATGTTGTTCACGATATTTGTGTATATACTTTTTTATATAAATCTCAGATTTTACAAATTAGTCCTTCTTACATTCCTTGCCAACACAGGATTAATACTAAGCAAAAAGATATAGGTAGCAGTTAATAGGAATTATTTGATCAGTTGTTAAAGAATGTTAAGTATACCAGCACTGTATTCAACACCAAGCTTATTTTTAGCAGAAAGTAATTTCAGTAGTAATGTAATGTTGGGTCTGATGTACACCATCATGTTCTCTTTTACTAATTGAATAGGAACTTTTCATTTAAGAGATCTGCTGCCATTTCTGTGGTTGCCTTTTCAGTGAAGAAAAGGTTTTAACAAATGATGCTACAGAGCATCATCCAGTCAGCTGGGTTTTTACTTTAGGACTTCTTGAGTTAATGGCCTAATCATCATGGTGTTTTATTATAAGAACATTAATCAGGAAGAACACATTTGCCATGAGTAAAGGATGTCATAGCACTTCTCCAGGATTTTCACTGTAATTCAGCCTTCGTTACTGGGGTCATTATGGTAAAGTGCGTTTTCAGACACTGTGGTGCCATTATGAGAAGTACTATGGCACTTTCCAAAGAAAATGCTTTCAGAAGGTACGTTAGGAATGGAATGACTTGGCATCTGGTGAAATGTGTATTTACACTTATGTCATCCAAGAGATGCATGGGATACACTTTTGTAGGCAGGACACCAAAGTTGACTGTGGAAATAAGTACATTTACCTCTGAGCACATGGCTCAACACAAAGTTAATCTTGTGATCAAGAATTTTCTTTTATTATACTTGCTTTCACAATGGTTTCTTCACTGTGCTTTTTTCACTACAGCATTATCTGAGGGCACAGAAGTGAAGGATCCATGCAGAGTATACAAAAAAAGAAAAAAAAATTAAAAAAAAATAAAAGGAGACATAGCTGATCTGCTCCTTTGAGAGTCTGTCTGTGTGATCTTTTCCTGGTAGCTGTGCCCTCTGACTGAGGTGTCCAGCAAAGACAGCCACACTGCAATGGGCTCTTCTCTTTTTTTTAACTTTGTCACTATTGGATGATACTCTGTATTACCCATGCACCTCCAGACTAGCCAGATTCACTGGCCAGCCAGCATCTGCTCACAAGGGGACCAAACACTGTGACCAATTTAAGACATCTCTAGTTGTTCCATGTATACACTAAAAATAAAATTTCCATAAAACATTTTAAAAAAAGTTCCAGAAGATCTTGGAAAGGACAACAATTTCCTACAGAATTTACTTTTGGATAAAAACTCCTGTATACCCTCACACTATTTTTCAGTAACAGAAAAGCTCTTTTTCTTCTAAAACATTGGCCAGTACTCTTCATGAGTAACATGGCCACTGAAAAGATAAATCAGGTAAAATCTTTTTCCCAAAACAACACCATCTTACACTCCTCAGGGAAAGGTTTTTTTTTCCCTGTATACTTAAATATCTGTCCCCAAAATGGCAGCAGTTCAGTAAGGAGAGATTTTCATTGATCTTCCTGCTTCATTACATCTGTGTGGGAATTATCATGCACTCTAATTAGACACCTGTTCTCTCTCCACTCACAAGGAAAAAGTTTAAATTAAAGTTAAAAAATCAAATTATCAAAGCATTTTCCTTTTAACTTTTTGGTTTTTTCCCCTAGATAATTAGAGGAAAATTGGCTTGAGCATCCAGACATTCATCCAGGACTCCAGCTTTTATATAATAAAATAAGAAGGCTAAATTCTGTTTTCAGTTAAACTATGTAAATGTCAGCTGTGTTAAGTCCATTAGCAGATCTAATATTCTCTAGTGTCACTGCTGGAAACCTCTTTTTGATCCTTTTACACTTACAGATCTAGGGAAATAATTCTATTCCTTCCTTTCCCAAAATACTTTAATACAAATTCACAGGGGAAAAAGACATTTTTCAGAAGCTGATATTTGTAAGCAACACTGAATACTACAATTGGTCTAGGTGTAAAATTGCTAAGTGATGAGCTGCAGCTCTTGTGCACAAGCCAATATGTTTTCCCCATTTTACCAACAGTTAACCCTAGATGGCATTCATGGATGCAAGTAGTTATTGGGCTGAATAATTTCATGTGATGTGTGGAGAGGTTTGTGGTGCTGGGTCCAGATAGGTTTTGTGTGAATCAAGACCACAACCTGAGGGCTGAATTCCTGTCCCCTTGTTGTGGTTCTGAGAGCTGATGACCTTGCAAGGGAAGGGGAAAAAAAAAATTAATTATAAGCCAAATTTTGGCCATATATCTTATGCATGGGGCTGTATATTGCTGCATTACCTAAATAAGGCTTAGGAAAGCAGGCAGGTGGGTTATATTGCCTTTTTCCCAACATGTGTTCCTGGCAAAAACATACCCTTGATGTGTCTGGAGGCACACACATCTATTTGCCAGTGAGCATGGAGGTACCACCCTGATGCTAGGCAAGGACAGGCTGCCAACCCAAACATCTGCTGAGCCATTGCCTCTCTTCCTTTGCTCCTCACTTGGTGCGTGCAAGGTGGGGCTAGCCTGAAGAGCTGCTTCTCCTCTCCTCTCCTCTCCTCTCCTCTCCTCTCCTCAGCTGATGCAAGAGTGTTCTGAAACACCCTCCACAGATCTCCTGCTCAGACATATCACCAGTGCCAGGATTCAGCCCTGGGGCAGGTAAACATTCCAAAGAGATTATTCCCTTGCACCTTTTCTTGGCAGCAGGGGAAGGCTGTCAGTCCCAGCAGGACCCTGGTGCCTCTGCTTCAACAGCAGGCTCATTTCCAGCTCTTGACACAGCCCAAAGTCCACTTGCTTTCCCTGGTGCCCATTGCTGACATGCAGTCTTATCCAGGGGGTGGAGAAGAGAGGAGCAAATCAAAGAAATAAAGTGATCCCTAAAACCTGGGTGAGCTGCAGAGCGCCTCTAGGAGGAGCTTGCTTATTATTTTCCATCTCTTCTGGCTCCTTCCGCCGTCTCTGAGCTGGGGCAAACCCAGGCCTGTTGTTTAAAAAGATTTTGTCAGAATGTAACACTAGCTTTCTAACACCTGTTTGCATTTTCATAGAGACTAACATAGGAAGGAAATGTTATTCTAAATCAGCACACACATGGTCCTATCTCAGGTTGCATCCTTCCTGGGGGTAGGGCAGCTTTCAGATGTTTTTCATCTGCTTTCTTATGCACAACGTGGGCTACCCTACCTGTCCCATCCGTTACTGTCACCATACCTTCTGGGGCCATAAGGGAAAGGCTGTCCTAAGGACCTCATAACTAACATTTCCATGTCAGAAAATGGAAGATATTATTATTGTCTGTAGCTACCTTAGCAGCCCTTAAAGTAAGATGAGTATGTTATTTTCTGTGGCTGCATTCAATAATATTGTAAGAGACTTACTCTGCTAGGAGGAACTTCTTCTCGAGACAGGCCTGAATGGATAAATATGCCTTGGGAAACTGAGGCACGAAGCGGTACTTTCATGTGTTCATAGTCCTACAGAAAAAAAGCAGATATGCGATTCTGCCAGCAGTAAAATGGATCCTTTTGGGCCTATTTTTGTGCTCAAGGAGATGCTATAATTTGGCAGATACAGGTACAATGTATGTAAACATGTTCTTGAACCAGAACCAAGCTTCGGTTAGTATTAAGTTCTAGTACAGGTGCAAAATTAACCCTGACTGTAGAGAGACGGCAGTGTGCACAGCTGAAAGGCTGGCAGTGTGTTAGGTTCCAGCCCTGGCTGAGGCTGGGAAGGGGACAGCACGGATCCTCCCAAGGCCCCATGGGTTGGTGGTGCCTGGGACATCCTGGGGCGAGAAGCCCAGATGGGGTCTGCAAGAGCAGTGGCACCAGCCTCCCAGTTCAGACTGGGCAGCGCAGGGTGCAGGGTGCTTGGCGCTCCCTCCAAGCCAAGATCTTGCCCGCTGAGGTTGCTGCAGGCGCCTGAACCTGCTGTGGCCCGCAGGGAAAGGGGCGGTTGCATTTCTCTTGGAATAAGAGAACAAATATTTGTGTAACAATATCCTGTTACTCACACACAGAGCAAGCAGTGATATCACTTGAAACAAGCCACAATCTCATCAGTCACGTACACCTGGCTTCTTTGCCCCCAGCACACATCCTCTGTGAGAAGGGCAATAATCTTCCTCCCAAGCAAAACCCTGCCTCTGTGTTCAGGCTGGAGGTAAAGGCAGGGTGAACCACTTTAGCTAGGGTGGGCTCTGACCTGAACCTCTGCCCCAAATGGAAGCTGTCTTGCTCTTCAAATGTTCTTTTTCCCAGCCCGTGCTGGGCTGTGCACCTTCTGGATTACATCTGGAGAAATGAACCAAAGATCTAGCTTATCTGAGATCTCAGAGCTTGTTTCCAGGCCCAAGGATGTTTCAATACATTCACATAAGCAAGCCAGGTGGCTTATCACCAAGCAGTGATTTGGTATTTAGGTGATAGGATTATAAAATCATTAACTGGTAGAGCGAAAGGAAAAAGAAAATAAATCTGTGACAACACTAAATAGTGGTCCAATTGAAAGTTTCCTATTTGTTTCATCCACTGATAATGTACTAAATAACTTTCATAAAACACATACATGGAGGAATGTAATAGTAGAGGACTCATCTAAATTATATCCTAGTCCATGTAGCCATCTGGCAAATCACTTAAAACATGACATTGTCCCACATTATCTACATTGTGTTTTAAATCGGTAAATGCTGCAAAACTTCAATCTAGATGCAGATACCAACCTTGCTTCATCAATTAAACCAGCAGAGCACATAATAAATTGTAAGGAAAATTTATTCTTTCATTATGCTGACAAATTATTTAGAGTGCTAGAGAAGGTCAGGGAGGTCATCTGATAATACATATGAAGTTGCAAACACTTCTAGAAAAGTAAACAAGGTCTTTTTTTTGCCTCAGAGAGCGAATGGTGCAGTGCAGTGTCAGATAATCTATTAACACCAAAGCAGAAGAGCCCCATTAAATTTCCAAAGCAGACAAGAAGTTGATGATTGTCTAAAGTAAAAAAAACCAAGCACAAAAGCAGAAATTGTTTGAAGTAGCACTAGTTCAGTATCAAACTGGTGGAATTTGAGTAGATGTATCAAGCATTTTTTACTCAACTTGGAAGTCAGCCAAATTAAAAACCCAGTGTCATGTTTGCTAGTAAATTAAAGGTGAACCACGAAAGGTGCATTTTACTCAGTCACACTGATAATGATACAAAGCAGTCAGGTTTTTTGACTCTTACAGCAAAGTATCCAGACTGATGCTGAAAAAGACCAAAAACTGAAGTCCAAAGAGAGCAATTTGTCTGTGTTGGTGAAGCTGTAGGATAGTATACCATCTTATGAAACAATATCAGAGATGTAGTTATGATCATTTCTGGCATTCAGACTTCTTAATTAAGGATATGTATGTAAATACAGAATTAGGACATTTTTACAGCCAAATTTAAAAATTTCAGGTGGCTGATACTAGCCTAAACATTTTCACTCAGCCTCACATAAAGATTACGGTCCAAACCACTCCTCCATTAGTCATTTTGCTATCGTTACCCATCCAGTTTTTACTGGCAGCTTTTACTTAAATTTTTTATCTAGACCCACTAATGTTCAATACTGAGTATTAGGAAACTTCTTCTACCTGTGATTTCAGCTGAAGACAACACTGCAACACCACATCTTGATTTACTGTGAAATCCACTGCTTCTAGAATAAGATTTTACACAAGAAATACGTCTGTTTGCTAATGTTACAGACAAGCCACAGCCTATAGACCTCTGTAAAACCAGCCTCAATCAGTGTAGTCCCTTTTGTAGGCATACTGTGGCTGTATCTTTTGATGCAATGCAGAGCATCATGTCAAAAAAAGACCTGGACTTGCCACCCAACTTCAGTCACCTCTGGCCCGTGCCTTAGCTTTTGTAGATCCCTGATAACAGGCATAAGACAAATACCTCCACAGTCAAGTAGCTCAGCTGAGACTAGATCGCTTCCAGAGGCCACTGTCCTTTATACAGTGAGTACGAAGTGGCTACGTAGATAGTTTTGGTAGCACAGGGTAGCACAGGTGCTTAAAGCATCTGGGAGGAAGTTGAGTGCCACAAGGATGGCTCCTGACCAGGAGACAGTTTGTTGAGTGGGATAAATCCTTTCCCAGAGAACTGAAAGGACTTAACTCACAGAAGTGTTTAACTTTGTGCTGCCAGGTTTGGGGCAGGGAGTGTCGAAGAAGAGAATCAGCTTAGCGAAGAAAATAAATTACGAACCTTCACACTGCTGGAAGAGAGAGCAGCAAGACGTGTGGTATGCACTTGTGTTTGCTACTCATCAGGTCTCTGCTGTAATCACCTTGGAAATGCAATCCTCAACTGGAGCATGCAGCAGTGGCACCCTCTCCCAGGGTAGCACAGGTTCAGAGAGAGCAGAACCAGAGAAAGAGGTCTAGCTGGCTGGAGGTGGGGACCCTGAGGCTATGGACTGCTACTGGAGAAGCGAGGCTTTCTCCAAGTTGCCAGGACCTTCTTCTGATGTGTGCCTCAGAGAGGTCTCACTTTGGCAGCACCATTTGTGGGCATGCAAGGAGTTGAGCCTGTCATGTTGGCTCCTAGTGCCCCACATGCTCCTCCCATGGTCAGAGACATTAGTTTGAAATTTTGACAAGGAGCAGAGAGCCATCTGCTGTGGAAGCACAGTCTCAGGGAACATGAGGAGTCTGGTCAGGACTGCAGTTATTGCAGGACTGAAGGATAGAACTGTAGACAACATCAGCCTTTGCCTTTCTGTCTGTGGATATTCCCTGGGTTTTCCCGGAGGCTTTGCATTGCTGCAGATTTTCAAGGACATGTACTCTTATTCTCCTGCTACTTAGAAAATTTCTGGAGTGTTCCCTGAAATGATGTGACCTTGGGACCACTGCAGTCTCATTCAACTTTTCCATCCCTTCCTTCTGTGAAGGAGCCCGTTGGTATTACTGGCATCAACCATAGTCAAGCAATGACTCGTTATTCCCAAGGTTCTTTGGGATCCTTTGGGTCATGACATTCATGATTTGAGAATCCTGGTGGTGCCATTCAGCTAGCAGGATGAGCAATTCATTCTTTGTTAAGAACTTTCTAGGCACATTTAATTGCAAAAGAAAATTATAACTAGGCAGGGACAAAACTCACACTACTTTTATCTCAAGCTACCCAGTCTCCGGGCCTTGACAGCTTTTACTGGAGTGGTTTGAGTGGAGCAAGTCTTAGATGAGATTACAGGCAGTCCAGACCCACAAAATGCAGAACCCTCTCCAATTCATCCAAGGTCTGAGGCCTGAAGAAGCTGAATTTGCTTCATGATGTAATATTGTACAACACGGGAAGAAATAATTACTGTAAAAAGTTACCAGGAATGCCTCCAGAGATGGTCTTAATGTCTTGAGGGTAGATGAAAACATCTGCTGCCCTTTGTCACTGTCAGAGGATGACACAACATCACTGCTGGAATTCGCTCAGTACACAGTCTTGTCCTTTCCTTGGACAGCAACATCTCCTTCCCCAGTCTGTGCTCAGATGGGCAGAACAGTAATGCTTGGCCACAGTCCTGGCAGGGACTTCTGCAATTAGTTGTCTTCTGGGAGTCCACACTTGTAATGCGTTGCTTCCAGTGGCTTCAAAAATAGTATTCAGACATCTGACATTCGAGTTCAGGGAGAACAAGGAGGAATCCACATAAATTAGCAACAAATCGGTAACAATATTAATGTTTAATAGTGCATTCTCAGCTAAAGCGAAAAGAATCGTGAGTAAGGCAAATGCAGCTCAGGGCACATAGCAAATGCTGGCCCGCTGTGCTTACAAAGGCTGTCAAGCAGCAGCTCCTGAGCTCTCAAGATACATTTGTCTGTTTCACCCCAAAGATCCAGCTGAGCTCAAAGACTAGACATAATTTGATGCTCCTTTGAAAGGCTGAGTAACAATAATCAACCGTGGCATTTACACAGTGCTTCTCTCTTTGGTGTTTTACAGACATTAATCAATCAATTCTTGTGTCTCCCCAGGGAAGGAGGAACTAAAACATCCCTTCCAGGAATGAGGAAATTGAGAAAGAGGAGCTAAACACCTTCACATGGCTTGCAGAGACAGAGATTTGGTCCCAGCAGAGGCTGTTGAATTCAGGAGGTTTTGTCAACCCAAGCTGCACCCACGCCACTAGCCCACACCTTCCCCTCTTGGTGCGGTTGCAATATGAATGCTTCTTCCTCTGTGTGTGCTTACCAAGACCTGGGGCAGCAGCATCATATTCTCAAGTATGCCAGAGCATGTGGTCATGCCATTGCCAAGATAATTTATAACAGGTACAAAAGTTTGTTCTTAGAGTGTTGGTAAGATATATGGACATAGTAAAGGCTTATTAAAGACTAAGCCACACTAATAAAATGCAAAGGTTGTCATTTAGAATGGAAAATCCTATGATTTAAAGGCAGTGGCCAAATATTGGATCATCTTATATACTGTTAATAAATCAGAACAAGAAAGGCACAGAATGTCTTGTGTAAAAGTTAAAGCTCTTATCTAAGTGTGCCAGATAGGGACCCTGGGCTTTCTGTACTGGTGTGAGAGCCTCCTCCATGTGTACTGGTGGCTTCACGTGCAGTCTGTCAGTGCTGAAATGCCTGGATGTTTTGTGGAGTAGGCCCTGCTGTCACCCCTCTTTTGGGTCTGTTTTTTCAGGTGTCTGTAGTCAGGTGCAAAGAGGCTCTGCAGACAGGATGTGCACAACTTTGGAGGTACACAGCAAGTATTTACTGCCTAGCACACACAAAAGATAGCTCTGATTTCATGAGCTACAAGACAGAGCTATGTTCCCTGCCTCTTGTAAGGCACCCAAGGAGCCGTTAACTGGCCCAGCAGGCAATATCTGGGGTGGGGGGAGCAAACACCGCTTTGGCTCACTAGAGCAAACTCTTAGCATGACAAACCCAATATTTTCCACCAGCTCATCAGTACCAAGCACACCTGATAACCCACCAACCAGCTCCAGCTTTTTTCCATTAGAAGTTTATTCCTCCTCATGTCAGTATCTTTCCTCTCAAATTCTGAACAACATTCATCCCCTGCCTGTAATTTTACCTTTGTTATTCTAATTTCTTATTTTCTACAGACATTTGCACAGTTCTTTGTCACAGGTCAGCAGCTTTCCCAGCAGTCTGAGACAAGGTTTACAGCCAGATGGGAGCAGGCTTGAGACTCAGATCTCTGGAGCATGAGCAACCAAGTCCTGAAGGAGAGCAAGGTAACAGAGAGGGGGGGTGCCATGAGCTCTGTGGCACTGTCACACTGACTAATCTGTGCTGTACTTTGTTGGAAAACATTTAGCCTCAGATATTACCCATTCCTAAACACTTTATGTTAGACTGTGCACTGATTTACTCCCTGGCAGCCAGCTGAAGTCTGAGGTTAGAAGAGGGGTAAAGAGCAGAAAACTTAATACAAACTTATAGCACCTGAGCAACTGAGCAAAGTATTCCTGTTCACTCAAGGGAAGGAGGAAATAAAAAGGTGATTTGTGTCTTAAGAACACAGGACATTCCTCGACGTGTGTATCCATGCTTATCAGCACCTTCTCTGCACAGTACTGCAGAATGCAGCATGACTGTTCTTGTGAGCAGATTACCATTTATGTGATTGTGACCTTTGGTGTTTCACCCATCACAGTCTGGCTCCTGAAGAATTGATATTCAATCCATGATCTTGAATCAAGTAATCTTCCTCTAGTCAGCATAAAAAGCTCTTTATGCAGAAACCCTGCCATTCCCACCTCCAACTAGGTGTATCCTTTGGCCTTTGGGTAGCTAGGATATACTGGTGACTATGACAATGGTCTCCAACTGGGGTTTCTAAGACATCCATACCCCTGGGAATGGCATGCCTTGTGTCTGATCATTCTTTCAGCCCTAACACCATTTAAGTTTCACAAATAAAAGAACACTTAAAAGCTGTAAATCCACAAAAATGGAAGAAATTTACCAAAAGATCAACTAGAAAGTGCGGCGCTGCCAGCTGCCTGTGATTCTGAATAATCAGTCCCTGCAGTGTCCTTTAAGACTGGCATGTCCTGGAGAGTTTTAGATCTGTTTCTTTTCTGCTTTTATGGCTAATGGTGACTACAGGAGCAGCCTCTGACAATTGCTTTGAGTAATCTGCGTTTTGTCCCCTAGTGTATACAGAAATACCTCCTCCTTGTCTCCCCATCTCTTCTGCTTTAACAGCCCCTTACCTCCAAAGACACACTGTAGGGGTGTTATGTGCTAAAAAGGAGCTTAGGTCAATTTTTATCCTCTTTCCATTAAGATGTAAAGTGGAATTTGATAAGTCGTAAGAGGCAAATTGATAGGAAGGTAGATCCAATAATTACGTGTAATCCGTGGAATCCTGTTGCGACGAAGAAGGTTGATCCATATACACCGTCAGTAATTGAGAATGAGGTTTCATAGTACTCTATGGCTTGTAGTGCTGTGAAGTAGAATCCT